>WEIS01094554.1:0-21099 GCA_013389965.1 Todus mexicanus
AAAAAAAAAAAGACTTTACAAGAGGTTGATGCTGATAACTAAAAAGGAAGATAAATAAAAGCTTGTTACAAAACCTAATGGTTTCTGGCAAGTTACAGAAAAACGGAAGAATTTTACAGTCAATAACCTGCTCACTTTTTACATAATTACAAATTAACATACAGCAATTAGGTTTTACCCTCTTTTTAAAAAATTCTTTTTTTTTCCCCCTTTCTTTTAAAACTTTTTTTTTTTAACAGGTTCAACGTGAAAATGCAAAGCATTTTAATTTCATTTTCTTTTTTTTTTTTTAAGAAACAAACCAAAAGCAGAGGTATATCAAGTTAATTCTAATACACCTCCTCAACGCTCTGGGAATTCCTCAAGTGCATTCCGTATTAGTACAAGATAAACACCAGGCTAAACTTTAACCATAGGCGAACTGAACTGGACATAGATTTTTTTTTTTGGTTGATTTTCTTTTTTTTTTTTTCTGAGTCAGTGTTTAATATCGATAGAGAAAATAGTAAAATACTTCAGAGCACGGAAAGGACGGATACCTACAGACAGCTTAAATACATACGAAGCTTAAAGCTGTATGCAAAGCAGTGAATGTTCTCCTGTTCCCCCCTCCCCCCCAAGCGATGGAAGCTGGGTATATCTGGGCAAAGCATCAGTGTCAGTGAAACGCGTGTGGAAAGGAAGGGCACCGAGCCCTGAAAACGCGGGTGGGAAGGGAGCTGCGTTACGCCTCCCATCACGGAACAGCACGAGGAGTACGGGATTAAGCCAGTTCAGCTCGCCTATCATTAAAACTTAGCTACGTCACTGGATCAAGAGTCATCGATTGCTGCCCCATCTGACAAACAAACCAAGAGTTACGGAGCAGCAGGAGAGGTTTTGTTATTTCAAAGGGGGCCTTAAATTATGTTCAATTCCCAAACCTGGCCAGCAGGCAGAATGATTTCCAGAGTTCTGGTTAGCAAGGAATGTTTTGTGGGATTTTAGCAGGTACTCTCTTGTGGCCCCAGCCCAGTCCTCCCTTGCGCTGTGTCACAGATAACCTAGACGGCTTCCTTGGGATTTGGCACCTGAACAACCTCTTCTTACTCGGTGGCATTGGGAAGGACTGGATATGGGTGTTTCAGCAATAGCTTCAAGATATCCTAGCACCTCAAAGAAGGTGCAAAGATCATCAGACTCTATGGATGCTCTTGCCTTCGAAAGGCAGTACAAATCCGCATAACCTAATGGCATTACTGTGCTTCTCAGCAGTGGTCAAACTTCAAGAGCAAAGAGAAGAGTCTACCCTCGGCAGTGGTGAGAACTCCTGCCCCAGGGATGGCACCTGGGAGGTCTCCCAATGGCCTGGACAGTGAATAACTTAGTGCATGGAAAGGGCCTCACTTCACTTATTTGGCAATACTTCCCACACCTCCTTTGCTCTGGGTTTCAAAAGAAAAGGAGGTGGAGGGCAAACCACAGGCAGGACTGCTTCCCTACCAGAGGAAGGTGATGGTGATGCCAGCATGGGCTCTGCTGGGGGATATACCTAAGCCATCAGAAGCCAGTTCCTCTGGTCCTGCCACTCGCTCTGTCTGCAGTGGGACTGTAGTCAAAGTCACACCCACTTTGGTCTAAAAATAATACCTCCCTCCCAACCCTTCTTCCTCTCCTTGGGTAACGTCAAACCAAACCAGGAACATGCCTACTCGCTGCTTAGATTTTGATGGGGATGCAGAGGGGGGAGCAATGGCAAAGCTGATTGTCTCCACGTAACCAAAATGAAAAGGGACAAGACTAGTTCCATTTAAAGTGCTTTATGGCATCAAACTGACATCAAGTTACGTGCTGAGATGATCACTTCATTTAAAAGAAGCTAAGGCCAACCCCACACAACTCCACTGAGTCTCACACTGTTTGCTACATCTACTCTCTATTGCTGGGGTTGTCTGGCACCCCCAGCTAACACTGACCGCTTTTGTACTTCATCTGAGCTCGTGCTCCAACCTCCCCAGTCACTGAAACCCATTCTGTTGGGCAGTGATAAAGACCAGACAAAGAAAAGCCCAAGAAAAGCAAGTCTGATTTTTCCCCTCCATGAAACACTAGCACAAAAAACTCATGAGAGCCCTTGCAGAGTCCTCTTCTCCCTCCAGCAATACAAGCTTCACAAAAACATCTTTGAACCTGCTCTGTGTCCCAAGAACCCAATGCAAAACAAGGTGGTTTGGATGCTCCAGATAGGATCAAGGGACCAGCTCTGGCAACCAGATAGAGCTGGGCTGACGAAACAAGAGGCTTTCAACAACTGCAGGATGGATGCCAGGCATGGAACTGGAGCAAATGCAATTTTAAGGTCAGAAAGAAGAAAGGTTTTGGTGCTGTAAAGCTGGGACCATACTCTAGCAGACAACCCTAGGCAACCTACACAGATCAGACTTTGGGAACCTATGCCAAGCCCTTCTAAAGAAAACCTGAGAGGGGAAAAATAACAGACTAAAGAGATAAAAACAAGCCCTCGCCTTCCTAAAGGTGAAAAGAAGGAGGAAGCAGTGTGGGAGGAAAGGCTTCATTCCAAAAACTTGAATCATACGGTAACATACATCCTCCAGGGACAAAGGTCTGTCCACTAGAATTCAAGACGCAGATCTGATATGCAGTATTTCTGGTCAGTGGATTTCTGACTCAGGCTTGTGGTTTCTTTGACAAGGAACCATGGGGACCTTAGGAGATCACTCAGCAAATATTATTTTCACTTAGGCCTCTGAATGCTCTTTTTGATTTGCACAGGTCAGAGAAGCTGGCCAAGGCAGGCAGAGACTCAGCCCCACTGCTCTGGGTTACATCCTTCTCAGAGCCCTTTGGATGCCCTTCTCACAGCCATGGGACATCTGCGTGTCGTGAATTCAAGATGTGTTGGGACTGGGGAAAAGAGAGTAGGATGAAAAGAAAACGCTGGCGAAGGCTATGACAGACTGAGGGGACCTTTCATAAATACCAGGGACCTGATCTCTGTTTACACAGCAGTAAATGAGCCACGCACTGCTTTGGTTTCCAATAAATCCAATTTGGCATGTTCATTTTTGCAGATGTACAAATCGCAGGACAGAAGTTATTTTGTGAAATCAATATTTTTCTTAAGAAAAAGCAAACGCCACACCACCGGCACATGCCTCCTCTAGCTCCTTTCAGGCTCAGAAGAAGAGCTGCCCAGATCTCCCCAGACAAGCTACCCTCAGATCACTGCCAAACGCTCCACGTTTTGCTTTTTCCTTTGCCTCCAAGAGGTACGAGAAAACCTAAACCAACTGTTTAATCATGGAAACCAACTGATAGGAGGAATCTTGTCTGAAGTCACTGTTGCTTTTTCCAGACTTTTTCTGACCCAAAGATGCTCTGCCTTAAAGAAAAGCTCTCAGATCAAATTGTGAAACTCTGGGCATGGCACGGGCTGCTGAGCAGCACTGCCCAAACCCTGGTGTTGTAGGAACCAGGGAGATAAGAACATTTGTTTTATCGATCTCTTGGTAAGAAAACACACTGAAAAAGAGGGGGGGAGGGGGCAAGAAAAACCCCAAATCCATTCTTCAAACTCTCAAATAAAAGCAAAATAAGAAGTAAAAAAAATAAAAAAAATAAAACCAAGTAAACTTCTTTTAAAAAAGAACTCTTTCAAATAAACAGAAAGATAAATATTTTCTGCAAGCCCCGCTTGCAATTAAGGAAAAGCACCAAATAATATTAAAAAAAGCAAAATAAAAATAAAAATAAATCTCAAGCCTTTTTCCTTTTTTTTTTCCTTAATAGTTTAGAGAGCTTCAAAAGCAAGCAGGCAATTTAGGATTCCTGCTCTGACCAAGACAGACCAGTCTAAGTGTCCATGTCACCACCAATACTGCCGATATTCACCAGCACCAAACTGCTGCGGGTTATGAGCTTGTGAGAAGTCAGAGAGCAAACTGAAATCAAACAGTAGTGCAAGAAGACAAATGTTGGTTGTTTTTTTTTTAAAGAAAAACTAGCAGGAAAGGAAATGCACTTGACAGCTTCGAACTCTGAGCAAACCCTTAAGCTACTCTGAAGCTGATAGTGTCTCGTAACCATTTACAAATCTGCTCGGGCGATTCCCCTGAGAGGGTTTGGATGAACAATAATTTTGGAAAGAAGTTTAGCTTGCTGCGTTTCTCTTCCCCCCCTGAACACATGCCTGTAATTCAGCAGCTGTACAAACACCTCGCAGCCGGCACAGCCAGAGCCGCCCTCAGACCTTCCCCTTCTGCTGACAGCAACACACGGACACACACTTTCACTCCAGAGCCCACAGCGATGGAAATGCCTCTGCCACGCTGGACCTGTAGACCTGTCTCACAGCGCTTTTGTCCATGACAATGTATTACCTCCCCAGAAATGGTTAATAAGTGCACGGTACTCTATAGGCACAGGGACTAGGAGGCACCTCTCTGGAGTTTGCTCTGCTCACAGCGCTCACTCCTCTGACCCACAATGTCTCACTGAAATGCTGTGGAACTGCTGTGGTCTCATTCTGCCTTAGAAACGAGTCAGGGAAGCTGACAAAATCCAGACAAATGGAAGCCCAATGGTATCACCAAAAGTGGGGGAAGAAAAACACAAATAACAGAACAAAGGTCCCTAAAAGCAGATTTTCAGCCATCTCTCCAGTAAGTCATCAGGCTTGTAATGAAGGGATGTCAAATGCAACTGGAGAACTATATGCTGGAAAAAAAAATAAATCTTTACTTAGGGGATGGGAAGGAGTGAGCTGGAGCTCAGAGACTGCACAAAAAAAATGTTTCTTAGAGTTGTTCCTACTTGAAGACTCTGTTCTGGCTCCCTGGGGTTGCCTTCCAAGCCTACTGAATTTCTCTTCTCTGCATCATTTAAAATATACCCAAAGATGTTCTGCTTGATTCTGGAAGCAGTTTGACATTTAAATCCTCTGCCCCATGGAAATCTTTCGGAATTATTTTCAATTCTACTTTTTCCCTTCTGAATTCTTGTTTTGCATGCTGTTACTGCTCCCTGGTGTAAGGTACCTTCCTGAAACCGAACAGTCCCTACACCATGAGCACAAAAGGGGCGTGCGAGTCAAAGGCGTTACCATCGGAGCAGTAAGGGAGAGATATTTAATATCTACACGCTCCCCTAAAGCCATCAGGTATCATCTATCCCCATGGGCCGCGCTAAGCTTGGCTGTACAGACTGCGGGCATATCCCAGTGGATACATAGATACATATATGTATATATACAGTATATCTATATATGCCAGTGTGTACGCACCATTTGTAGAGTCCTAATCTTTTGCTGAATGCTTGGTTTTGGTTGCGTTCCCCAGAAAAGGGGAATTTGAAGGCACAGACCCCTTAAGGCTATGTTCTCCCATTCTTTAGCACTAAAAAGAGACAGAAAACATCTATCCCAATCCATTTAACCCAAGGTTTGCACAGGGATGGTGCTAGCGGCCATGCAGGCAGCCTCTGTGGTGAGAATTCAGGCAAAACCACAGGAGAGAGGCCCTTTCCCACCACTTAACAGACTTCGTAACATGTTTTATTTAAAACCTCCAGATGCTTGTCAGATGCAGGCACCAGCCACGTGTTGTGGAGCGGGCAGGGAGATGTCCACTCTCGGCATTGAGTGACCAATGTAACTGTCCGTGCTCAGCAGAAGATCTCCTCGCCCTCTGGAGGCGCTTCTGATGAGTGAGAATCTGCAGCACAAAGGGAAAAACAACAGGCAGGAGTCACTATGGGAATACAGGAATCCAGCAGGCAGAGCGGGACTCCACGCGCATGGAAACCCCGTTGTCTGCCCTATCCACTGAGCACCTTAAGAGATATCCAGTTCTTTGCTGAGCTGCCATGCAATTACATCTCATAATTGCTCAGCTTTCCTGTGCACAAGTTGGAAAACATCAGTGGGTTGACGCGGACAAGCCGGTCATTTGAGGGCGTGAGATCAAATTCCACGTGGGTCAGGGGTTTGAGGTTCAGAACCGAGTCCTAAGGGGATGCAAAACTACCAGACAACAAAACTCCATCGATCTTTGTGAGATCAAGAGACACAACAGACTGGCTCGAGGGGAAGGGAGAGGCCACCAGAAGGGTTGCAGGTATCAATTCCAAACTACAGAAGAGTTAAAGCAGACAGCAACGCCGCAGGGGCTGCAACAGCCAGGAGCAGCCAGCAGCAGCTCCTGAAAGCACAACATGATCCTCCTTGAAGTAGAGCAAGGTGAAAACTAAAGGGAGAATTCTAGGTGGTGAAGGCTGCTCAGGATGGAGGAACAGAGGGGATGGGGAGGAGCACGGAGCAGAGTATGTCCCTCTGACAGACCCAGGGGCTGCAGAAGAGGCAGCAAAGCCCACAGAAGATCACTTCAATCCGGGCTTTCCACCCATGTGTTACCACCTGTTTTCAAGGTTAGATTTCATGGCTTCCACAAGTTCACTGGCTGGAGGGAAAATCCAGCTCATCAACCCTCAAAACACACCAGTGACTTCCTGGACACTCACCAGACTGTTGAGAGCGATGTCCCCTGCCCTTTTTCTTCTTTTCCTTCTTCTCCTTTGGTTTGGCTAAACTGAAGAGGCGAGTAGGCATCTGGGGCTGTTCCTCAGCTGCCTTGTTAGTCTGGTTTGTTGTGCTAAGCAAATGGAAAGTGCTTTTCTCTTTGTGTGTCCTTGAAAGACTGTTCCTTTTGGGGGAGACAGACAGTTCTGCATCAAAGTGCCCTTGTTTAGGAAGGGAAGGGCTCTTCTGCTTGGAGGAGTCATCGACGCTGGACTGAGAGGGGACTCTTGCAAGTTTCTCGTGTAGATTTGAACCCTATAAAGGAAAAGTGTTTCATTAGGGCATGAAAGAGGCTAGCGGACAGAACCTGGATAGGAAAGGTATGGCCCAGACCACTCATAGAGACAGAGGTTTCTCTTGTGAACATCCAGCTTATCCACCAGCTACAGAGTGGTCCCTATCCGGGCACAGCAATGAGACAAGCAGCCCTCTCTGTTTAAGATGAGGAAACGAGGCACATAAACAGTAACGCTCCGGTATCTTTTGCTCCTACATGTACTCTGCTATGTATCAACAAGCCAAGGGCAAATATTCTCTAAGATCTCAATACCAAGACTCACCCTGCCTCGTCTGTGCACACAGATGGTGGCAGAAGGCCAAGGAGAAGCATGCGTCTCCGGGAAGGGAACGCCAGCACACAGCACTGGAGCGGCATGTGTCAAAGGAAGCTTTCCCAAGCAAAAGATGAAAGCAAAAACATTTTTCCAGATTTTTTTTTTCCCCCCCCTCTAACGGCTGTCTCAGGATGTAATTGAGGCCGCACATTCAAAGGGAAGATCAAAACAACAGCTCAACAAAGCCTCGCCGAGCCCTCTATTAATAGCTCTGAAATGTCAGTAAGGGACCTGCCTTGAAAAGGTGCTTCCTTCTTCTCACCCCCCGGGCCTTGAGGCTATTTTACCTCAGCCTCTCCCTTAGCGTCCATGCCCTCTGCATGTCTGTGTGTGCTCGATGCTGGAACAGCTTCACTGCGTGCTCAGAAGACTTCTGGCCTCATCAGGAACTGAGGTGGGAGGGTGCGAGCCCTTCTCTGATTTGCTTTTCAGAGCTCACTGCTGAGCTCTGCAATTAGTCCATTCAGGCACCCAAAATCATTTCCATTCTGCAACCCAACATTTATCAACTAATTTTGCTACTGCTCTAAGCAAAGTATATTCTGAATTAGCAAGTTCCAAACAAACAAATGATTAACAACAGGCTTAAGGATCAAATTCAGCCCACGTTTTGCCACTGGATGTTTGCTCTCCTCAGCCAGACTGCTGCACAGTTCTAAAAGAAAATACCCCAGCTTACTAAAAACTGCAGGATCTGCGTGTGGGCTTTTCTTCCTGCTTGTGGGCAGCCAGACATCAGAAGCCTCTTGAAGCAGAGCTGGGGACACCTTTGCTCACTGAGCCATGACCAGACTGCAGGTGCCCAGTCTCTNCAGCTCCTTCTCCCTGACTTCCCACTCCTTCTCTCTCCTCCGCCTCTCCTCCTGGTGCTGTGTCTGCTGCTTCTTCAGGTTGGCCAACTCCTGGCGTTGCTTCTCCAGGTTGCGCTGCTTCTCCTGCTCCAGCAGTGAGGTTGGTCGGAAGAAGCTTCGGGACAAAGCCCTCTCGCTCAGAGCCAGCTTCTGGTCCTCAATGTAGGTGTCCTGCTGCAGCACAACGCCCTAAGAGAGGAGGCACAAATCACTGCAGCACCTTCTCCACAAAGAGAGGTTCCATCCCTGCAAATCTCAGGGTGCTGGATCAAACCGATTCTTGCCAGTATTCAACCATGCAGGGATGTGACAGGCCAAGGGGAAGGGGAGATGAGGGGTGAAGCGTGAAGGGGTGTTACTGGCTGGTGGGATGACAAGGGTGGGTGAGCAGCATGCAAAAGCGGGATGAAGGGCTAAGCCTACCTGCAAAGCACTGAGCAGCTTATGGAGGCTGGTAATGGTTTGGAGGACCTGCTGCGAGAAAAAAACACCATTGCTATAAGATCTCACTGGGTGCCAGAATATGTGTAAAGCACCCTCCTTTCCCACTACAATCCACTGGTGGGTCTGACAAGCTGTACAGTCATCCCTCTACATCTTTTTTCTCACTCTTCCCTGGCAATCACTGAACCACCTCCCAGTAACACAAACATCTCTTGAACATCTCCCAGAGGTGCCTGGCATCATCTTCCTCGCTCCCAGCCGTCAGCGTGGCAGCAGAGGGAACGACTGCAGAAACATCGAACAGCACAGACCTCATGGAAACTCCTGGTCTGTCTCTGAAAACCATTTCCCACAGCATCAGCTTGCTCAAGAACAAGCAGAGTAACTGGGTAGAAACCCAAAAGTTCACTTAAAAATCTCAGGGAAGGCACCTCAAGAGATGAAAAAAGAAGAAATCTTAAAAGCGAATGTGGACTATTTATACTCTTCCACCTGCAGCTGAGCTATAAAGTCTCACTGTCATTAGAAAACTTGCAATACAGCAGGTACACAAGTACTGCGGGTGCGCTCACAGAGGCTCTCTGAAAATATAGGTAAATGCAAGCACATCATGCATCAACACAGAGCAAGTTACTTTGGAGCGATGCCTCATCCCCAAATATATTTTCAGCCTAGCTAAAAATGTCTCTGAATCTCTCATATCCCATAATTACTTTTAAGAAGAAGAAAATCCACCGTGGTATTTGCAAGAGCAGAGTGATAACCAGTATTAAGAGAACTGCTGCTCACTCTGCCGTTAATGCTAATTGGGAGTTATGAATGTGCATGGAAGGGAGAAGAGAAATCTAATTGCCCCAATTCCCTGCACCTGCAACGTAAAATTAAACTCCCTCTGTCTGCAGATCCACAATAAATACAGCTCTGAGAGTCCTGGTGGCAATTAACCCTTGCTGCCTATAATCAGCATATATCATCCTGCTGGCAAGCAGATGACAATCAGCGAATCCCCTGTCTCAGCATCCAAGGTTAAACAAATAAATGACACAGTGGGTTCAGCTTAATGTATTTAAAAGTCTACATGAGCTGCAGCAAATGAAATGTATTTTCTTCGACATTATCACCTACTGAGACAAATTCACTTGCTGCTTAAATGAAGGGAACAGCTGAGCAATGGAATCAATTCTTACCTCATTATTTCTTTTTAACATGAACATCAGATTAGCATTTCCACCCTATGAAAAGATCACAGATTTAATAGGAGGACAAATGAGAAACCACAGCGAGAGTGTTCTGAAGCTGAACTAATGGCAGATCTGTTAACATACCCACCCCCCCCTTTCCATCTTCCATTCTGGGAGAATTCGGGCATGTTTTTTGGGCAAGTTAAAATCATATAAAATAAAATGTTAATTAGCTATCAATTTGTAGCTATATGATAGATCGATCCACAGCAAGAATAGGTGCAGGGTTATAGCTGCCCTTACCATTTCAATAATGATGCATAATTAAACACATGCTTTAGCTGACCTGCAGACAGATGGCAGATAACCAGTGCCACAAAGGAATACAACTGATTAGCAATGGTTTTCAAGTCAGAATTTCAACTACAGCAAAGTGGTTTTGGCTGCACACTTTGAATTTTGTTTTACTTTTAACTTATTAGGATACATCTAACTGCCAAGAAATTCAGGTATTTTTCAAGCCTAGAATTGTCACTCTTTTGAAATGTGAACTCAATGGCAGCAGACAGATAAACCAAGTGATACCTTCTTTAAAATGCTGTCCGACTCTGTTCTCCGAAGGTCCTGAGCATCATCGCTTTCATCTTTTGCTCCACCTAAAGGAAGAAGCCAGCATTGACACTGGTTATTCAACATTTTCAGCCACAGATGAGCTTGCTGGCGTCTGAGAAATTTAATACAGGAAACTCAGATGTTTCACAAAAGAGGACACAGAGCTCTTGACACTTTAACTAAACGCATTTGGTCTCTACGTATACAGAACATTCAGCACCACCAGAGAACGTGGATGTGAATTCAGATTAGGATTGACTTTGGTTTCAGGCAATGTGCTGATAAATTTGACACACTCCTATTAACCGGTGCTCTGTCTGGCCCCCACCCTGCTGCCTACTACCAAGGAATACTTGCTGAGAAGACATGAGGCAGAATAAGAGCAGATGAAGACCAATAACAGCATCATATCAGGGTATACTATTGCAGATATAGTTTCAATGCCTCTTATGCAAGTGCAATTCACAGCTGGGTCAGTTAGTGCTGAGCGCTATCCTGTGAAATTTTATGCTAACAATTTATCCTCAGCTTTAGTTATCAGAAACCTGCATCTTCAAAGGGACACTGGACTTCTCTTCCTGACTTGCCTCTGGACAGCTTGTACCAGTGCTTCTGAGCAGGACTGAACTGACCAGTGGGGCCAAAAGGGCTGCAAATCTCCATGTGCGCAGCCCTTTTGCTTATGGCTGGTGAAGGAGCCACGACTCTTTGGTCCTCGAGCTCTTGCCAAGACTCTTGCACTCCCCTTGCCAGCTGAGATGCGGCCCATGGAGAAATCCCACACCTGCAGTAGTAACCTCCCCACAGCCACTCTTCTAATGATAAACAACTTTACATACACCTGAATTTGCAGCAATGTGAAGGACACCATACCTAGTGCAAAGGTCCTCTCCTCCCACCACCCCCCAGGGCAGGCTTTGCTCTTAAAGGCTGACCCTCAAGTCTTCTCAACAGAACTTCTCTCCTGCTCTGTGTCCTTGAATCTTCCACCTCTCTGCAGGAGGAAACACCTCCCTTCTGCTTTACTGGAGGGGAGAACGAAGGGGTGTCTCGTTATAAGCCTTGCTCAAGGTTGCACAGGTTGTGAACAGAACAACTGGAGATGAAAACCAGGTTTCATGCCTCCCAGCCTCTAAGCTGAACAAACAGGCATTGCATTCTTTTCCAAATCTTCCCAAAATCCTACAAAAAAGGAACTTAACTCAAAAGAGGACATTTCTACAGAAAACCTAGAGCTGGGCAATGAATAGCCTGAGGTTGTCTCATTCACCACTGCAATGGAGAGACGCACAACCCTAAACAAACCCTTCCACAGTGTGAATATGTTTGCCATTATGACGACAAGGCCTGTGGGGGGCTTTGCAGCTTTCCAATAGAGCTGGGAAAACCTCTACATACTTCTCATGTCTGACTGTCTGGAGCTAACACTGCTCCTTTAATGCAGAAGGTCAGACGAGGTCCAACGATCCCAGTGCTGAGACAGACACTAGCGCAGCAAAACTGGCTCTACTGGGAGCATGAGTGAGACCACAGAGAAAGGAATTTGAGGACAGGGAAGTTTCTGATGACTAGGGCAAAGAAAGACAGCATCGGGAAGCAGTCAACTATGCAGCTGAAATACATATTCACACATTTCTTTGGGAGCGACTTAATTGCAGGAATAACACATGCAGCTGTATGAGGAACACAACCACATAGAGAGCAGAGCCAGGGGAGAAGGTGCTTGATTCAGCAACGTCCTCATCCATTCACAAATGCAATAGCACCAGGCTCCTGCTGGAAGATAACTGAAGAAAGAAGAACAGAACTGCAGATATTAGTTTCTTCATGTTATTGTTGTAATCTATTAAGAAGCCTAATGCTTTCACATGGCGCATAAGTAAAGTAGTAAAGATGATTTAGAGAGCACACAGAGGAGCGAGGAGTTCAGATGTTTAATCTTCACGTAGCCACAGGTTCTCAGCTACCATCATTCCATTTGGACACGGGCTTTTTTTCTAATCTGTTATTTAACCTATCAACTATTCCTGGAGAGGAATTGGGGAACCCAAATCACCAGCTGCTGGAGTTCTTCTGAAGCAAGAGGAGACAATGACGTGTATGATTAACAAATGCTGATGTGCACACATGTAACTACTCACCCTTGGAGGCGTTCATCTGGTGACTGTCAAAGCCTCCAAAGGTTTCTGCCCTCCTAGGGAGAGAAATTGGGCCGACTCCTCCTTCTTGTTCCATGGCAGTGCTGCAGACCTGCTGTCCGAGGGCAGTGCCCAGGCTCCTGTTCACCAGGTCTTGTAGCAGTTCAACTGATAAAATGCAACAGAATCTCTGTTAAAGACTGCTTCAGACTTCTGAGGTACTTTCATCCCTGCCCGAGCTCAGATCAGAAGTTGACATGCTTTGCTGTACTAAGAAACCACGTTTCTATGACAGTGATACAAACAGTGCATTCCCCCCTGCAAAAACAGTCTGACCATTAACTCCATTTCCTGGAGCTCTGCACAGACACCTCCCACTCTTGCTCCAGGCAATACTGATGTGCTCTGACAACAGCATTTCATAACTTTTAGCTTCTCAAAAAAAATCACACTGTAAAGTTGGCTGAGTTTCCCTCTACCTTCGCCTTCATCAACGGACTTGCTTGTTCCTTGCAGGCATCACAAGCACCTGCCAAAAGCCAAGCCCCAGTCTCACACCTTGCTGAGACTGAAGCACAGCAAAATCCTGGATGGCCCAAATTTCAGCCCAGGATAAATCCTGTGGTGCTTCTGACCCCAGTGCAGGTTCACTGCATGGCTGTTCTCTGTGCTGACTTCTTTTCTGCTCTCTTTCAACAGTCATCAGTATCTGCTTCCTCTCCTGATCCTCATTACCTGTCCCTGAGACAATACCATGAGCAGCAACGTGTCCTTATCTATGCTGCTACTCTGATAAGGAACAGACTTCCTCTGCAAAACTGGTGCTGGAGGGCTGATGGCTTCATTGAAGGTGCGTCCATTTGTTAGTGTAGTTAACGTGTCACCCTGACTTACCTTCATTTATTGCAGTTTTCATAATGGCCTCTCCTTTTGGTGCTTCTTCTGTGTTGGCTCTGAAGAGCAGCCTGGAGCCTGGCATGTCCTCCTGCATAGAACTGTCTGCCATGTCCCGGAAGATCTTCGTCTTCTCCTCCAGCAGGAGGAGGAGCTGCTTATCCTTCTGTTGAAGTTGTTCTGTGGGGGCGAACAGAAAACAGAGATGAAGACAGCAAAAAAAGAAACCCCACACCTTCGGCACAGACACCGAACGATTCCCGAGACACTGGCCCCATCTAGTGGAGCCTGATGATACAACCGTGCTCTGCACAACCCTGCACGGCAACAGCATCCAGCAGGCTCAGAAGACAAATAACGCAAGCAAGGTGAAGAGCAAAGAAGGACTGCAATTATTTTCTGAATGCAGGATTTCCAGTCCTTTGAAAAAAGTCATAGTTCAACCACAAAACCCAACATGACAATTCTTGTACATTTTTCAAAAAACACCCTCCAGCTCTGTCCCAGGCCGATTTTTACCTTTCAGTCCTCTCACTTTTGCATCAGACACCTTCTTTTCAAACTCAGACTCACAAGGGACTCCTTCATCTTCATCTTTATTCCTAGACAAGAGACATGTCTCTATTACTACCAGAATATGACCATGAGCATCACTTTCTTTGCAAGACTGGCTGGGTAGCTTACATGGTATTCATCGTGTCTTGAATGATCTGCATCCAGCCGTTACGCTCTTCTTTGGAGCTGGCATGGACTTCCACCATTTCGGGATCTTTTACGCCCATGCTGATCAGGAACAAACCCTTCTCTTCATGAGCCACTTCTCGTATGATCAGCTTCTTCAGAGAGATCACAGTGGATTTCTGGTCCTTCAAACGGAAGGAAACAGGTGAGGCAGGTGAACAGTACTAGTTCCTAGATGCAAACCAGCATGAAGAAGGTTCCAATAACCTCACTACTGTCTCTCTTGGGTTGTGTTTCCTGAACTTATTGGCTAATTACAAAAAATAAACCATTTCAATGAGGTCAAAGAACAGAGAAGGGCTTGCTTTCCTCCATCAGTTCTGTAGGAAAAACAATTTAACCTTTCTCCATTTCAACAAAGAAATAATTTAAAATGGACTTTGAGATTTTGCAAACTTTACCGTACTTTGCTCTAACTCCAGCAAACCTTTGATCTCATCTCCTCCTGCCCACATTGTCATTAATATCACAGCTCCTTAAACTCAGTGCAGTTTGCTAGCGCCTGCTTCACACACATTATCGTCACGATCACTCCCTAGGCTGAAGTCACATCTTGTTTTCAAATCCCACAAACCCCATGCTGTTCTCAGAAGCTCATAGCTGACTCCTATGATGAAGACTCGTGTGAGATGACGTTCATTGTGCGCTATGGTCTCTGTGTAATCGATCTGCTCAGTTAAAACGTCCCTTTGCTTTTGTGCCATCTGCATGTGAATCAGTCCCTTTGTGCATTTTACACGATGCTACAACAGGGACGATTTGGTAGCGGTTCACTTGTGGGCAGACCAGCTCCCCCTGCGCAGGGCACTGAGTCTGTGCAGATCATTGGTGGAACTGGAATAACAAATTATCAGCTTTCAGAATGTTCAAAGAGTGGAAAGGTCACAAGGTTTAGCCAGTCTAGACCATGCCTGCAAGGTACAGCCCCAACAGACTCAATTAGATACTCGGTTTGCTTTAGCAGGTCAGTGTGCCTAGTGCTTTTATGAGGCCTGCCCTCAAAAGCTAATGTTTTTGGTCTTCTGCATTACAAATATACGCCTCTCACGTGTTTTCAAGCTGTTCTGTTGAATTTACTGCAGTGGCATTTCACCCCCATCGTAGCTCACCGTGTATTAGGACATTTTCTTCTGCTAAGATTCATTTTTACAATGTTTGCATTATTCCATTACCCCCTCCTACCCCAAATGCTGCTTCAATTTGCACAAACTGAAAAGGAGTGAGTGTATCAAGTGACAGCCAGGGTTTCAAGGCCAATTATCAGCTGTGCTAAGGCACTGCAGAAAGAGGAGGTGGGGCATGAAGTCATGTTTTCTATCAAAAAGAGTGGTGTCTGCTCAGCAAACGAAATGTTATAAGCAAGAAAATTAAGTTGTTTAGCAGGCAGCGTCTCGCTTCACTGCACAACACACATCATAAGGGTCTCGCAAAGAAAAGGAAGGAGGAGAAAATGTTGAAGCCTTACCAGTGAGGCAAAGACATACTTCTGGTCCTTCTCCTGAAGGAATACGAGCACGTCAGAGAGGAGAACAGCCTGGACTTCTGCCAAAGAAAAAGCACACCAATGCAGTATAACCACACAACCTATCCTGGAACATACTTCTTTTAATAACACCAGTGTTGGAGAGCAGCAGGACTGTTCTTGCAAATCCTAGAAGCAGGGTCAACCTCCCAGTTAGCAGGAGCAGCAGGGGCAGCTCCTGGGGGTGCTCGGTCAGGTTAGTTCTGAACTGACCTTGTGTTAAGCAGAACACAACAGCACCTGGGAAACCTGCAGGATTTTCTCTCATCTGTTGGAGCTGGGGTGCTCCTCTCCAGACACATGCTTTCTACCAGGACATGGGCACAACAGCAAAAGCCAGAGACGCTTACTGAATAGAAGCGCTGTTTTCTCCAACAATATTTTAGCCCTCAAGCAAAATATCTGCACAGGAAGTTTTGGGTTTTATGGTTCTCTTGATGAGTGGTTTGCGGAGTGTAAGTTATCGTGCAACAACAACATTTGTCAGCTGCAGTTTCTTTCCCAGGAAATTCTGACTTCAGGAGCCACCACTGATTCTGCTCACAGATAAACACAACCCTTGCCGTCTCCAAGGGGAGCCGACAGAGCCTACGTGAGATGCAGGACCTGGCTTTCTTTCACAGGAGAACGAAGCACAACATCAAGCCAACAGAGGATCTTAAATCAGAATGCAGCCTTTTCCCAGGATACTCGTAGAGCCTTCCAGGGCTCCTAATGACATATCATAAAGTTGCACAGCAACTACCAAGTATAATGCCCCACCCAGGGCCCTCAGTACAAAGAGTTTTTGTGTAATGTACTTGGGAAATCTTGTGACAGAGAGGAAGCAAACCCAAAAGTTAAATCATCTTGTGGGTAATTCCTTCCATTCTGTTTTGGGAAGACAGGATCCATTCCAGAAGAAAACCACCAAACTTTAATCAAAGCTGCAAAATGAACTCCAAGCTCTGGGAGGTTTGCAGAAGTCAGCATTTGACTCTGTTCTTCTCTATCGTCTGTGCACTTTGCAAGAGGGGAAACACTAAAACCCTCTAAGAAAGGGTCTTCCTGTACTTCTCTGTGCTCCATTTCAAATCCTGCAAAATAGCCTGAATGAATGATCTAGCCACTCTCTATCTGGGCTCTGCAGCTTGTCTGCAGGACCTGCTTTTGCTGGGAGCCTGCACTACAGACAGAGGTATGTTTATGCATTTCTATGACTTAGAAATGCAAATGCAGCCTGTACTTATCACAAGATTTCACAACAGCAGCATAACTTGCTTCATCCACCATCTAAAGTCAATAAGAACCTGGGGTGCCTAGAAACCATCAGTAAACTTCCCGTTTCCAGCACCTCAAAATAAATCATACCAGATATGGAATTTCATGTTATCACTGTCTGCCTGCACAGAACAGCACCAGACTACCAGGTCTCATTCATGCCCAGTTGTACCATGGTTTAATAAGCTGATGCTGGAGTGAGAGCAGGGAAAGCTCAATCTCCTGAGACACATCTCTGCCTGCTCTTCCTGCTACCAGGGTCCAAACTGAAGCCCTCTTGGGAAGATTTAGCGTTTAATTCAGTAGAGAGCACGGTACCTTCAAAAAACTATTTCCACCTGATCACAAACCAAAAGCAATCCACAGAAACAATGACCAAATAAGAAGTGGCTGCAGGGACACCAGAGCCTCTCCTGAGCAGTTTGCGTCAGCAGCTCAAGAGGTTCAAAGAGCAACAAATGCCTAGGACACCTCTCTGGAGCCCCAGTGAAACTGGGATGGTAACATTGAACCTGGGCAGCCCTACTGCAGACTTCAGAGGGAAGGAAAGGCAGCACTGCTGGTGGGCAGAGCCACCGGGAAGCTGCGGTTGGGTTTCGGATGCAGTGAGCACACTTCCTGGAACCGCTGCACATGCGCATCGCAGGGCGGAGATCTGACTCATGGCTCTGGGCAACTGCAGCATCATAGTGTTCTCCTGGCCCAAAAGATCCCTCAGCAACTCTGCTCCTTGGCTGATGCAACTCAAGCCTTCAGCTGGCACACAGTCATCAGGAGGAGAAGCAGCAATCTATCACACCAGCAACACCATGAGGAATCAGAAATGCTGTGACATGCACAGCATGGGGAAAGCTGCTGTCAAAATTTCTCAAAGTAGAAGAATAAAGAAAGGCTGGAGACACCCATCTGAGGACTGATCCTACATTCACAGAGGGCAAGCTGTGTTTCCTCCCGGCAGAAGGCAGGATAGTCTTACCTTTTAACCGGCCAGCTGCATTTTTTAGTGAAACAGGCCCATCTCGGATGAGCTTCCGATGCCTCAAGTCCTCTTTTGCAAACATCTGGCCGCTCTTCATCCTCATGATGGACTTGCTATCTGTCCGGTTGTAAATCTCACTAAGACGCATTTTCTTTTCGTAGTTGCTGACTTTGCTATTGACTGCAGCAATCACATCTTTAACAAGGTTTAATGACTGAGTCAAGTCTCCATGTTCCGCTTCATCTTCTTTGAAGAGAAAAAGAAATATGTTGATTTCACTTCATCCCTGACTCTAACTTCCTTGTTTTACTTCTTTCCTTCCTCTTCTCCCTCCCAAACTCCCACATTATCCCTTTTTAATACTTTCATGAGACAGGCTGTATTTTTGCCCCTTATGAAGAGTTTCACAAAATCTTTTACAAATACGGTTGAGGTTGGAGACTACTCCAGTGTGATTTGTATATAAGACAGTATAGATGAAATGCACAAATTAACCACATATTTTAGCCATTACCAGAGAAAGCGAGCTGGGAGATCCTGGAGTCTAAGCATGACGTTACATAACTAGTTATAGACAGACAACTAAATCAAGGTACCCAAATAACTAATCTTAAATGGAGATATGAAACAGAGTTCTTGTTACAGTCATGTGAGACAATAATGACCAAATTAGTTGGTTTAGTGTAAGAAAAAATTCTAAGAAAAAGCTTCAGCTGAAAAAGATCCAAGAAATTTAGACCAGAGGAACAAATATATGCTTAGAACAGAGGAACTGGTCCCTACCTTTGGTATACTGCAGTATCCTTTGTAAAAGGACTGGGTACTTCGTAATTCTCTGTGTTACCAGCAAGATACATTCAGAAATCCCAAGCCGCCTCACCAGGGAGCTGCTCATTCTTTTCTAAGGAACAAAGAAGAAAATTTAAGTTCTGCAGCAAAACATTCACCAGAATACAGAAAGGACATATTTTTTTTCTATCAACTATGTCTGTTCTACCAGATCCTACCTTGACAAATGCCTGAAACCGCTTGTCCTTCGAGTAGAGATCTTTGAAATTATTTACTGCCTCATTGTGATGCCCGCAGAATTTGCCATATGTTTTCTTCATTCGCTCAGCACTCTCACCAGAGAACTGCAAGACATGAGACATAGAGGTCCGATTCACACCGAGCTCCTGGCACAAAGTCCCAGCCCTGCCTGCCAGTCTCTCTCTCAAAAGTACTCGATGGAACCAAGTCAGTCCAAAGCGTCCTAAACCAAGCAAGTCAGTCTCTAGAAAGTAAGAGCTGAGTTTGGGAATTGACTGAGCATACACTTGCTGCAAAATTTTGGATTCTACTTGCAGGGCTTAAAAGCCAACAACAAAAAAGTCAAAACAGACAAAAAGAAGGGAGAAAGCGCAGATAAAAAACCCTAAAATGACCCACCCAAAGGTAAATAGCAGGTAAGTAACTCAGGCAGTTGCTGTGGGCTACTGCTTACTTTCCAGGGTACGGTCAAACCACTCTGTGCCTGTCAGGGAATGCTTCCTTCCCACAAAATAATCTAAATCAATTTTCATCATTAGACCTTCCTCAGAAAGAGCAAAAAGTGCTTCAAAAAACTGAAATGAAGATTTTTATGTGTGTGAAGAGCAACAGTGCCACCAGCTGTGGCATAAACAGGCGGGAAGGAAGCATGCCCAGTTTCCAGGTGTGCTCCTAGAAGGCCAAACATTTTCCAGTCCTTACTTGATTCACTAGGATATCACCTATCTTCTTGATAACAAAGTTCTTTTCACTTTTATCTGCCAATGACTCCTTCTTCCTTTCCAGAATCCGTTGGAAGAAGTGACTGTGGATGTGCAGCAAGTCTTCCAGGCAGGGAAAGATCTTGTCCACCACTTGCTGATCATACTGCAGTTCCTTTAACATCCCTGCACTGTATACATCATTCATGATCTTCAGGGTGCGGACGTGATGCATTTCCGTCTGCATTAGCTCTGTATAGGAAGGGGACAAGGTCAAAACCAAGGTCACTGTAGAGAGCATGAGTGTACAGTACCAGGAAAAGCTGCCATTAGAAAGCTCTTCCATAATTTGGCTTCTCAAGCGGCTTCAGAAAAATTCACGTCAGGTATTGAAACATCAATCAATAGTTTCACATGTGGGAGAAATAGAGGGGCAGAGAAGTTCCACAATAAAGGACACTGCTGTTGAGGTCTAAACCTTCAGCACTGTTATCTGCTCCTTCCTAACATTTCGCTGCCAGCCTCAACATAGTACACTTATGCCAAACAGGATGGCTCTTGCATCTGGCAGGAGAAGACTTCCTAGCTAGCTGCTCTGCTGTAACCAAGTTTAAATGCCATCAGGAGACAAATGAGAAGAAATTTCTGAGGTTTTTTGATGTCTTCTGGATATGTGAGATGCATAAAGAAAGCTTACACAGAATATATTACATTTCTAAGAAGTTCAAGAATGAAACTTTGGCTTCTGAGGAAACCAAGTCAGTGTTCCTATTTGCTGACCTAAACTTCCCAAACCCATGTGTGTGAGTAAATCAGCAAGTTATCTTCATTGGGGGAAAAATTAAGATGCAGGTGTCTCACCATAAATAACATCTTGCCGTTTGACAATGTCTTTGTTTTGCTGCTGTAGGAACTTGCTGTCCACTACTTGGCTCCAGGACTCCGCCTCCAGTTGCTTGGAATCTAATTCCAGGTCTCCCATCAACTGTCCTTCATTCATGTCCGCACCTTCACAAAGAAATGTAAGGGCCATTAAGGTGTGGGTAACTTGTTTCATTTGAGATTCCTGTCTATTCATTTATATTGAAGTTTTCTATGTCATATCACAGACATCACACACATTCTCCTTTACTGACACAAAAATTATCATATGGAATTATACTACATAAGGAACGGGTTGTGAAAAGTACTTTTAAGGTCATTTGCTAGTTGCACAAAACTAGTTCACCGTTTTCATGCAGATGAATTCTAGCTCAAAGAAATGACAATGGATTTATTACCTGAGATGAAACAACAGCACAGATAAATAAAAAGATAGATTGCTCATTTGTGCAGGAACTGGGAAATTTTCTCTTGTCACCATGAGCATGCCCTTGTCTAGTTCTTAATAAATTAAGGTCATTCCGCTCTTCTCGGGTAAATATTGGCTAAGATGTAAAAATACTACTGATTATATGCTAAAAAAGCATCATATAAAAAAAATACTTAAGAAATTAGTTTAACTGACTTCACTTTCAAACCCACAGAACCAAACGGTATGTTTCTTCCTTCCTCACTCT
>WEIS01094555.1:0-21902 GCA_013389965.1 Todus mexicanus
TTTTAACGTTGTCTGCTAGCTAGTCGCTTGGCCATGTCGAGACAGCTACAACACTGCTTTTTTGGAGCAGCCAAGGAGGCGACGTTTTTGGAATGGAAGACGCTGTCATGGCTGTAAAAGCTTGTTGGGTGAAACATTATGACATGTCTGAAGTGTCAAAGTTATTGAAGTGACTCTTATCAATTCTGTCACAGGGTTTCGTCAAGCCTGGGCTGAGAACCCCTCAAGCTGGGCCACAGTCTGCTCTTCTCCCTTCTTGTTCTTCACACTGTGACATTAAGCACATATTGGGCTATGGTATCAGGTGTCTAACCAGAAGGCTTGAACGAAGCCTTTACACACCTTTCTCCAGCACTTGTGAGGCTCTGCTTGTAGCAGTGTGTCCAGATTTGAGCTCCTCAGTACCTGAAAGCTGTTGACAAACTGGAGTGAGTCCAACCACCGCAATGATTGGGGTAGGGGGTCACGGGGCGTAAGAAGAGGCTCTGAGAGCTGGGTTTGCTTGGTCCAAAGAGACAGATCTGACAGCTGATTTCAACTACATACTGGGAGGTTGCAGAGAAAACGGGGCCCGACTCCCCTTAGAGCTGCACAGCAATAGGGTGAGAGGCCATGGACAGAAGCTGTAACATGGGAATTCCCAATGAGGTTGTAAAATCTCTTTCACTGTGAGAGGTCAGACCCTAGAACCAGGCCCTACAGGGGCTGTGGTATCTCCATCCCTGCAGGTATTCAAAACTCATCTGGACAAATCCATGACCATGAAGTTGGATCTAACATCAAAGTTAGTCCAACTTTGAGCAAGGTGAGTGGGCGTATTGAAGCTGCTTAACCAAATGGCCTCCAGAAGTCCCTTCCACCCTCAAATAATTCATTATTCCACAGGCATGTCATCTTCTGCTGTCATTATTGGAAACTAGCAAGCCCACAGTCTTCCACCTTGATGTGCTTCTGGTGTCAAGGAGAACAAGCCCAAGTTTGACAAGTCTGTGCTTGGTTACAGATGATGCTGTAGCAAATCCGGTTGTTTGCTAAATAGCTGTGATTGTAACAGGCTGTTGTGACACCACCTTGTCTGGAAGTGGTGACAGTGGCATCTTTGTTGCTTCAGTCTTTTACTTGCGGCTCTATATCCAAAAGCTATGGTGCCCTGGTCTTCGGGAGCAATAGCGAACCTATGCTGATATGAGGCCATGGGTGGGGTTTTTTCTGTGCAGAAGCTACCGTGAGGTCAGGTCATAGCTCTCAGAGTAGCTGTGTTGTCCTGAAGAAAGGATGTTTTCCTTCATCCCCTCATTTTCCAGATCAGCCAGTTGAATCCTGGTAGTCTTTGGTGGTGGTTGCCCATGACAACTAGGGAAACTGTAAACATTGAGGTTGGGCCCTTTAGCCTTTGCTTTTTCCCCAAGAGTCCTTAATTCTTGGCCTCAAATGAAATGCGAGTCCTTGCATGCCAGAAGGGATTATTTTACGCAGGTTTTGTGGAGGAGGAAAAGACGAGGTTCTGAATAGGAATTAAAAGAGCACTCATTAGCCTTTGCTTGCAGTAGAAGGAGTTGGAGGCTTCATTTCAAGCCACAGTAATCCCCTTCCCAAGCGCTGCTGTAAACTGTGAGGTGAAGTTACTCCTGTGTAGAATATTTTCTGTTCACTCTGCGTATATATGAAGAATATAAACCCGTTGGTAAAACTTGCATTTGGGGGAAGGGGAAGCGTGTGTGTTATAGGGAAAGATCTGATTTGTAATAACCAGATAGATCAGTCTCCCCAGGGACCATTTGCATTAATGAACCATCTGCTACCCTTTCCTCTAGGAAGCATCACGGACAGCATCACGCTCTCTCTGTCAGGCAGCGATAATGGGATATTCAGGTGTCTTTGTAACAGGAACGTGTTTGACATGTTTTTGGTTGTTCCTTCTCCCTCCCCAGTGACTGCCTCTTGTCTCAGGCAAGCTGGTCCTGTCGGTCATTATAAATGTGAGAAGAGATGGAAGTAACCAAGAGGTCTCGGGTCTCCTTGGCAATGTGGCGATTTAACGCAGGACGCACAAGGACTCGATTCATTCGCAGAGGAGGAGAGCGTGGAGTTGTCAGTGCTTTGCTTAGGTGGCGTCGCAGCACCCAGTCGTGTACAGCAGGTTGCTGCTACTTGTATTGCCTGAAGCGTGTCATTTTCTTAAAAAAAAATTAAAATACGCAGTTTTTTTTAATTGATTCTTACAAGGTCTGAGGTGTCTGATGCTCACCTCACATCAGCAGAGAAGTGTTTACACTAGCTGAAGGATTCGCACTAGCTAAAAGAGGATTTTTCTAATGAATTTGCCTCTCTGCCATTGTTCCGTGCTCTCTTCAAACACCGTTTCCCTTTCTGAGCAGTGACAGGTTCTTACACCCATTTAAACAGTGGGGAAATGAATTCTGTTCTCCATGCAGTTACTCGGGATTAATCTGTTCTCCCAAGGAAGGAATTGGTCAGTCTGAGTAGTGCAGTCACGCAGGGGTGTTACTGGTTGTGTCTTGCGCACAAGAATGACAGTCCTAGATTTTTATTAAACGAGATTTTCTCTTACTGTCTTTTGCTTAAATAAACAACTCTCTATCCCTCTGACACGTTTTCTTGAGGCTCTCCCTCACCCAGTTTAGGCAATCAGAATGGCTTTTCCAGGGGGCTGCTGTTCTACGGTGTCTTGGATCTCGTGGGTGTGGTGACCTTTAGTCTTTCAAAGTAAATCCAAGTCAATTAGTAAGTTCTTTCTTTCCCCTCAGTGCATGAATCCTCACAGCACAGCTTTTGTTTGGAAGCAGCTCACAGGCCAGGTAATAACTGGTAGAGATCTCTGATCAGCTTGTCACTCATGTCTCAGATGCATGTGATTTCAAGGGGAAGCTATCATATGAATGATTTAAGCTACCCTTTTTGCTGTCTTCCCCCGCCCCCACCCCATTCATTCACTGTAGTTAGCCCCTCATTTTGAAAATACTGATAATCAAATTCATGAACCAGGGTAATTAAATCACACATTCTTTTCCCCAATACCAGCTGTTCTCCTGCTTTTCTTCCTGTCGGTGCTCATAAACAGGCAAGACTTCCTGATTTATTAAATATCCCCATTGTTGGCAAAAAGCAAAAATGTTGTAGTTTGTGACTACCTGAATATATTGGTCATTAATGAAGGAAGGCTGGTGAGTGTTTGCAGGACAGCTGGTACCACTTGCTAGCAGCTATCGCTTTTCTCCCTCTTGATATTGTGCAAAATGAAGAAGTGATTAAAAGGTCAGAGAAGATTCCTCAACTCTGACAGATGATAAACCAATGCCACAGGAAACTTAACAGCAGAATGGGATAGAAACTGAAGTTTCTCTATGAGGCTGCATCAACGTCTAATCTCTTCCTCCTCTACCCCTTTTTCGTAGTAGGTATTTTCATTTTTTGAACTATTGATGCACATAAAGCCTGTTAGGCATTGGAACAGGCTGCCCAGGGAGGTGGTTGAATTGCCATCCCTGGATGTGTTAAAAAAACACGTAGATGTAGACCTTGGGGACATGATGTAGTGTNCAGCGGTATTTTGGTGCGTTGCAATTAAACAGCTGAAGAGAGAATGGGAAAACTTCGAAGTGACCTTTTGCTAATGGTCCTCGAGAGTGTTGGAAAGGATTTGTTTGCTTAGACTGTGACTACTCCCTTGCGAGCAGCTTCAACCTGTTGAGTTTAATTGGTCTGCAGATGTTATTCTCCTGGTTTTATTTAGTTTGGAGGGAAGGCAGTGAGGGAGGGGAGAAGTTAGATGGGCTACTTTATCTTTACATGTTGAGGTTTTTTCCTTATGTCAGGGTTTTCTGCTTTCTGCAGAGAATGTTAAGGTATAAGAAACACGTTGTCTATAATAACCTTTTTTTCAACTTATCTTACCAGTTTGGATCTTGGATCATATCCCAAATGCTCACAGCATTCCTTCTCACCAGGAAAGCGTTGTTATCCCTGTTGGACAGGTAAGGGCTATATGTCAGGGTAGGCATTCCAGGCTGTACTGCCAAGGCTTCAATTTTTTCTCTGACACTTGCAGAGCCCTAACTTGTGTCGGTTTATTTGAAGTGATCTCAAAGAACAGTAATGCTTTCAGAAAGTCAATTACATGGTTCAAAACAGAGAATAATTGGACCCAGAAAGCTTGTCTGACCAATTCAATGGTGATTTTAAAGCCTGGAGAAGAGGAGAGGTGTGGGAGGCATGACATTGAATTTCCTTCATTTGGCTGTGAGCATGCAGTGTGGTCTGGGGATTTGCCATGCTGGTATAACCCAAGTGACCAAGTCCTAATTCCTTCTTCCACTGGCCCTGCGTTTAGCCTGTGTCCAGCTCAACTAGGGAGAAAACCTGGGGCTCTTCACACCCCATATTCATATCCTCATACTCTACCCTAGATGGGAAGCCAGGCCTGTTGCTTGTGAAGCGTTGCGTAGACAGTGTTCATGCTGGAGAACTCAGCAGTTGGCAACTCTGAGTTTCATTCCCAGCACTACTCCAGTTGGCTACTCACAGTCTTCTGTACCTGTGGAGAGCCCTGTGCAGAGTGAGGCCTTTTTGCTAGGAAGGAAACAGCAGCCCCAGGTTCAAGGGAAGTTATAGTGTGAGCACTGGAGAACCTGACCACTTGCTCATCTCCCTCTAGCAATAGTCCTCTCCTACTGCAGTTTGATTTTTTTTTTCCCCCTTTTCTCTTGTTGCCAAGGTTACACTTGAATTCTGTTTAGCAAAAAAGCCCTCCTATGTAAACTTGACCTCGGAGACTTCTGTGTTGATAACAATGGCTCATTTGTGTGCATTGTGTTCAGCTTCCACTGCAAGGGACATGGTCGAACCATCTGAAGAGGAGGGGATGGGAGAGAGGTCCTGCTTCACAGTAAAATCCACAGTCAGGTTGAGTCAGATCTTTTAACTTCTGAACTTTGCCAGCGCATACCCAGAAATCCTTAACAAACCATGAAGCCGAAGACCACAGGTTCCCTCTGCAGAACCCAGCCAGGCTCTGATCTTGCTAATACCTTATACATTTTGTGGGTCACGAAGCAATCGGATACGTACTTAGCTTAGATTATTCATATGTTGTATACTGCTGGACCCTGGATTTTATGCATGAAATAAACAATAACATTTTAAAGTTCCTCATCAGATAATCTGCAGTAAATGATTTATGCATATTTTTTTTTCCTTCGGCCACATTTACGCCACTCACTTTTGCAATGACTGTTTGTGTTTGGGGTTTGTTCTGGCAAGGTGTGGAGTGCTCTGGCTGTGATCCAGCAAGATTTTTAGCGTGTAATTTAACTGCAAGCATGTAACTAGTCCCACTTTATTGAAAACATTTGAGTGATTAAAGGTACGCAGGTGGGTAAGTGCTTCCCTGGATGGAAGCCAGAATGCACAGAATCTTGTGAGATCAAATCCTTAATTACTAAATTGATTTAGAGCAGTTCTTGTATCCAAGGCAACAATGACAATGAGATGGTCGAGTACTAAACTCTCTATACATCCGAGCTTAATGTGGTTAGCTCAATTATGTCCGAATATGGGTGGATGTGGTTTGCTGTGGTCTGTTCTTCTCAAACGGGCAAAATCTGACTCGATAGTTGCGTGTTGATGAGCACAAATGGAGTAAATTAGTCACACAATGGGTCCTATGTGTAAATGTTTGTTTAAAAACGAACGTCTTTTTGTTTGCTTACTAACAACTCAAAACCAACCTTCATATTCCCTCTTTTTCCCTCAATTATCTCATTTAACCAGGTGGTCAGCAGGTTTTTTTTATCAGCTGGATGTTGCTGACCCTCACATATTATTTGATAGTATTTAAAATATATTGGATAGTATTTGAAATACTTTTTTTGTCTCCTCTTGCTGGATTTCATTTAAATAGGGAATAACATTTTCTAGCTCTTTGTACAGCAAGATTTCATTTACCTGTAATACATTAAACTGTTGCATAATCCAGAACTCTTAAAATATTAGGAGAAAAGTAGAAGACCCTCCCACTCCTTGTGCTGTTTATGTTTAAAGAAGCTCTTGATTCTTGTATGTCTCATTATTTTTGTTTTACTACCTAAAACTAGGATATTGCTAGCATCATTGTTCAGACAAACCAGTTCAGACTGAATCTGTTCTTCAATATTTTCATCAAAATACTCAGTAGCTTTACAACAGCTGAAACATAGCTCATATCCATGGCTTAAGTAGAGAGGAGAATCCATCCTAGGCTCTTTGATAGGGATGGAAAGATGGAGAGGGGAAAAAAAAGAGGAGATTCTCCACGGTCCAGTTTGATTTTGTGTGGTCTCTCCACTTATCCACCAGTAAGACGAAGAATAATCTTGTCTAGGGTGAATACAGTGCAAGAATTTACTGTATCTTCTGAGGCTTTTATAGTACCCATTAGCTGTTGATTAGTATCAGTGATGGGTCACTTATAATCAAACCCTACGATCTGTGTTTAGTTCTAGCCTACCTTAATGTCGGTTTGTATCTTGTATCACTACATGTGTTGCAGAAACACCAGGCTTTTTTAAAACTAGCAGTGAAGAGAGCAAACTGTTTGCAGTAAGCCTGCATTTTTTGGGATGTTCTGCGCTTTTGGGAAACAGGAAAAATATGAAGTTCAGAGTAGCCCTATTTGTGATGCCACAGGGGAGTTCAGAGCTTGAAAAACCTGGGAATCAGTCAAAGCAGTGCAGAGAATATCAGACAGTAGGCATCTGGGGGAACTCCAGCTGGTAAAGGTGTGATGAAATCTTCATCACCTGAAGATAAGCACAAAGGTAAAGCTACTTCTTCATGTTTGTGGCCCTATATCACCCTCATTTCAAATGCATTTTTGGTTTTATAGAAGATATTGCCAGAAAACTTCTACAGACTGCCTACAATTTTGTAGCACTGAGTTTGTGAGCAAACCCTGGAGTCCTCATTCTCTGCTGCGCTGCATATGGAGCAACGATTTCTATCGCTACGGAGAGAGGGCATTTAACCCACGCAGGTATTGGCTTTGCCGCCAAGGTTATGAACGATGATGCCGTGCAATGTCACGGACAAGGAGACTGGTTTTCTCTCTCACTCTCTGCGTTGGTTCTGCCCCTTCATTGCAAACCCCTGCAAGAGTTTCCTCCCACTTTGGCTGCACCCAGGTTCCACTGAAGAGCGGGACCATCAGCAAATTTAAGGAGCAGATGCAATGCAAATAGAGTTGAATTACGAGAAGCTGGGCGTGTTGTTCTTTATCTCTAGCTAATGTCTTGATTTGGTCTGTGCTTAAAATGTTTAGTTAGATTAGCTGTCAACTCAAAATATGCTAAAAAACCAAAATAACCTCCCACGTCATTAATCAGGAGAGTTATGTGGGTAAAAGCTCTGAAATGGACACAGTTCTGTTAGCAAAGGGAGGGAGGAAAATCCCTCTGGTATTACCAGGTCCATCTAGGGGGCTGGCAAAAGAATTGGAGATGTAGATTACACCTTTACAAACTCCCTCTCCCAGTTTGCTAGTAGACTTGACTGGTAAAGCTGAAGTGCTTGTCAGTGTAGGCTCTTCCACAGTTAATTATTATCTGATGGAATACATTTATTTTTTGGTGGACAGGGTGCTGGATTATCTTATCTAGATGGTTCTTTTACCAAGAAAGGTTGGACCAGATGATCCTTGAGGTCCCCTTCAACCTGATATTCCATGATTCTATCATTCGGTGTTTGCCATCTATCAGTTTTAGGGCTATTCTGTTCATAGTTGTATCTCTCACACCACAGACCTCTCTGATGCCTCTGCTGATATAATGAGGCAGGAGGATTTTCTCTTGAAGCACTGCACCGTGGCCGTGCCGCTGATTCCTGGTGCCACTTCACATCAACCTTCAGGAAATCAACAGCTAAAAAGCGGTACCCAAAATACCAAGTCTGGTTTAGATAGGAGACTCAAATCCCAATGCTTCCTTTTGTCCTGACTTTTTGAGCTTTTGCAGCTTATTTTTCAAACCTTTATCCAGGCTGGCTTTTGCTGGCAGAGGTTGAGCCCCAGGTAAGACCCTCAGATTGTAGAGCTGTTTTCCCTGTGCATCACTGGAAAGCTCCAGAAATGGAGACTGGTAACAAGAAAAGGAATTGGAGAAAAAAAAAAACCTACCAACCTCACCCCACAAAAAGAATCCTCTGCTATGGAAAATAGTGGATATGCTGTAAGCTCAAGTTGCTTCCCTGGTAGAAATACTAGATAAGCAGCTCTTTTTTTCCCTATTTTTTTAGGTTTTACACTATTTTTCATTACTGATTAATAACTAAACATGGTTTCAGAGTAAATTGTACCTCCCAAACTCAGGATCCCTGCATTTTTGGTGCTATTTTCTCAATATTCTATTATTCTTAAGGTCTTTTAAACACTGAATTAATGGGAATTAATTGTTTAAAAGATGAAACAGACTCCTTATTTTTAAACTTTGGAGATAATTGGAAGAAAGGGGGGAGTAAAGCGAAGCAACGTCCTCTGGAACTTGAATTGCTTTATGTGCAACTTGGGCTAAGCTGATGTCAGAAAATTATTAGAGGAGATAGTTGTTTTATGTATTTATATATCCTACTGGTTTGATGTGTTGAGTTTGTGCCCGGGGAGTTTTGATACAGGGGGAGGGGGCTATTGGTGTGGCTTTTCCCCTCTTTTTCTCCTTCCTATCCAAAAAAGCTGCTGAACTTACGTGGTTCAGAGGCTGGTGACCTTTACTGAGGGAACAAGGCCAAGTGGCTGAGAAAAGCCTCCGTGTAGAGCCCTGCTTTTGGTACCCTCATGATTTCTTTCCCATGCAGAAAGAAGGATGACGGAATTAAAGAGGCTCAGAAGAGGGCAGCACCCAACAGGGCTCCTGGCACAGTGGAAAAACAGCCAAAATGAGCAAGGGTGGGAGGAAAGGAGGCCCTCTGATCCTTCCCAGTGAGAAGGGAATGAGGAATGACCAGCCCCTGGTGTGCTGGAGCAAGTAGGGCTGGATGTCTCAGTGGAGGAGGCACAGAGGGAGGCTTTGCATTCATGTACTCTTCAGCCAGGCTCCTGACTGGTTAATGTTATGGAAAGTTAAAGACATTAAGTTTGCAAATAAACAGTTGTTTGGATTGGATGTTAAGAAATAAGCCATGCGGAGTTAGTGGTTTGTGATGCTTCTGAACTTGGCCTTCGCTACAAAAATGAAGGTAGCAGTGGGGGAGCTCTTAAATCACCGTTTTATTTTATTCCTCACATTGATACTTATACGAGGTTGACTCTAGAGAATGTTTATCTTGTTTCCGAAATGCGTTGGGCTGCAGGGAAACAATACAAACAAATAAATTCCAGGGGAAGATGTTTCTAGATCTCCTCAGCAGGTTTTCTTTCCTCCTACTCCCCAAATCATTCCATCTCCAGACACGAGTGACATCAGTATCGATGTGAGGAAGCCTTTAAGTTTTGAACCAGGCAGTAATAGATCTTTGTATAAAGAGGAGCCAAACTCGTGTGCCGTTTGTGGGAGGGAGTGTTTCATAAAAATTACCTTTATTATTCTGATACTGTGTTAGAAAATCATGTTGCTAAATGTACGAGAGAAAAATTATTCTAATGGAAAGTGTCTTAACGTAGCTTAAATATCTGACAAGAGCATTTCAGAGCTAAATCATTCATGCTCCCACTTGCTGCCAACTGTAACCTGCTGCCTTTCTCATGATAATCTGATGTCCCTGACTTGCAAATTGAACGTTGCCAGTAATGGCACAGGAAATTGGGAAAAAAAAATCCATGGAAACAGAGTTGTGAGTTTGCATCATAGTCACGCAGACCAATGCCGGTTCTGATGAATTGAAAAGCTCTCAATGAATGTTGCTGTGAAATTCTCCTGCAGGGAAGATTTCCTCTCAGACTGAAACAAATCTTGCAGGTTGGGTTCTCTGAATTAATTCTTTTGGCATCTTTTATCAAGTCTTCCCAGAAAATGAGTGGAGTGGGCAAGCGTTAACGAGTAGACCTCCGTAGGCACTAAAACCGGTGAGAACCACAGACAAACCCCTGAGCTGCCTCCCTGTGAATACCACAGATAAATATTGTGTTGCCCATAATAAACACAGATGTGCTTGCTGTTTTCTGTACTCCAGAGGGTGTAATTGCCTTTTTTCAAGCATACACGGGCTAACACAGGACAGGCTTCACCAACACACACACACGTTCAGCAGGACACTGAAGCCCTCCTACTTTTAAGTCATCTTGTCCTTATTTCTTGATGAAGTTGTCTCATGAGCACCGGTTCTATTTCAGCAAGCTTATATTTAGAAGCTCTTTACGCTAGCAGAAGCTCATCTACAGCTTCCCCTAACAGCAAAGTCAGTTCAGAAGATGGTTTGTTGGGTTTTTTTGGTGGCTCTTTTGTGGGATTTTTGTCTTTGCATGCAGACAAACAGTGAGTGAGTCTGTGCATTGGCCTGCACTGAAGTGGTGGCCGTGGTAGGTCTGTGCAAGCTGGTGGTAAAGCCTTGGCAGTGCCCATAATTGGGATATAAGTTCAACGCAGAGAAGCCCAGACAAGGGATTAGGGCAGAAGTCCAGTTTTGACAGTTTAAAGAATTTGGACTGAAGCGTATCCAAGGCTGAATCTCTGTCGTGTAAGTGGTTGAATCAATGAAAGTGTTGAGGGTCTCACATATTACAGCCTGCTATTCCCTACAGCAGGTGAAATGGTCACATACCTCCATCCTCTCCCCCCAGAAACAACTGGGGTTTTTCTCTTTTGAGAACACTGCTTTTTAACATTGCAAACCAAGTTCTCTGTGCTCTGTTTCAAACCTCTGGCATGGTGTTAACTGAAGAAGCTTCACTTGGGGTTGACAAGGAACCAAATGAGGCTGCTAATCAGGTTTTGTAGGACAATGTCAATGAGCTGACTGTGTGCTCTGCATCCTCTTGGATCAGCAAATAAATGTGGTAGATCAAAGCTGCCTTCAACCTTTTATGAACGTTAAATAGCATGGAAAATGTTATAGTACTGTCACACAGTAGGGGTGTGAACAGCAGTAAGGAGGTTGGTATCAAGAGGGCTGCAAGCAGACTCTCTATATGGTCTTATCTGTATCCTTTGGTTATGACTGAGTGGCATCTTTTAGTGAACCTTTTGCAATATATTGCTGGCAGTCTGAAATTCAAAACACTTAGCGTGCCGGCATGTTCCCTTTTGAGTTCTTCTGTAACAACAAAGGAAGCCTGGTTTGTCGTGGCGTGTCTTCTCTCCTTCAGACACACGTGCAGCTGCAACTGGTGCTGGTGGGAATGATGAGTCTGAACCAAAGGCAGAAAAATCCCTGCTGTTTTCATCAGTTCAATAGTCTTACATAAATGCTCTGTGGTCCTCGTGCCAGGGCTGTTTGTCAACCTCTGGACCGTGTTTTTCCCGAGGATGTCTTGACTAAGTTTGGCTTGCCATGCCTTCTAGCACAGAGGTTTTTGTGTATCCGGGAGAATTACTGGGTTGTTTGTACCTGACAACATTTGCATGTCCGATGCATGGAAGGTTAAGTTAGGAAGTCGTTGCTTTGTTCTTGTATCATCTACAGCAAGGAATGAAGAGCAAGCAAAAAGCGGTTATGTTCCAATTCATTGATGTATTTTTCTCTTGGGGACAAAATGAACCTGAGCAACTCTGAGATACTTCAGCCCTGCCAGTATATATTCTCATCTGTCAATTAGAGATACTGTTCAATGTCACGGTGTGCACCAAATCACAAGAGAAGTAACGTTCTTCTTTGAAGCAGTGTAGCAAATGCTTTCTGAGAGCTTGGAAGTACCTTTCATTTTATGATCTCTTTGCTTTCAGAAGTCTTTGCGATTCAGTTGTTTGGGCTGTTGCTAGGAAGTTGTTTTTTTTTCCCCTCATCTGCGGTTAGTAGATGTAGCTCTGAAAGTCAAACTGCACGAAGCCAGGCGCTGCACTTCAATATGCATTGTGGTGCAGAACTGAATTCCATGTCGCCGTTTTGTCACGGTAATGGAACCGAAGGTCTGTTAATGTGCGCAGCTTTGCTGGGTCTCATATTCTACCATTTCTCATTAACTTGTAAGAAACAGAATCTGTCTTGAGTTTCATACATTTCAAATATCTGTGAAGAAGGGGCTTTTAAAGCCTGTAGCACTCTCCTGCACTTAGTATGTGAATAAACTGACATAAACAAAATAGGCAATAAAAGATGTTCTCATTTAAATATTTTCTTTAACTTCTGTATTAGCATAGCGCAGATAGCAAAACAGAAGAACAGTAAAACATTCAGCTCTTACAGGAGGCTTCTATGCTTCGTTACGCTTAAGAAAAGAAAAGAAAAAAACCAAACAAAAAATCATGTCAAAAGAATATGAAGCTAGTGAAATCAAGCACGTAAAACTTATGATGCCCAAATCAAGGTTTCATCCAACTTTGCACACGTGTGGTGGGTTGACCTTGGCTGCCAGATGCCCACCCAGCTGCTCTCTCCCCCTCCTCAGCAGGGCAAGGGGGGGAAAACAAGAAAACCTCCGGTTTAATGAAAAAAAAAAAAAGCCAAGGCTGCGTGCAGAAGCGAAGCACAAAATTGGTAACTCTTACAATTTTATACTCTACTTCCCACTAGTAGGCCATGTCCAGCCACATTGTCCAGCAGGACCTCAGCTATGCATAGCAGTGGCTTGAAAAGACGAACTCCTTCCTCTTGACTTCATGCTCAGCAGTGAAATCTATATGGTATGGAGGATCCCTTTGGTCAGTTTAGGTCAGTTGTCCTGACCGTGTCCCTGTCAGGCTTTTAGCCACCCCCAGCCTACTGGCCTTTGGGGAGGTGTTGGGGAGACAGCCTGGATGCTGTGCAAGCGCTGCTCAGCAATACCCAACATACTGGTGGGTTTATTGACACCATCCTAGCTACAAATACAAAGCACAGACTCCGTGGGCTTCTATTGAGGGAGTTTACTCCAGCCCACTCAGACACAGTATAGCATGAGAGGACAGTGCAGAACTATAGCTTAGTTTTACCTTGACGTGATCTCCCTTGACGTGATCTCTGTTGTAACTGTTTTGGTGAATTATCACAGTGGAGAGAAAGCAGATGTGGTTTTGATAGCACCGTGGCTAGTTAAGGTCGGCTCTTGTTATCTCCTCAGCCAGGGTTTGTGTGGATTAGCTCCAGGTAAGTAAAACTCCAGAGCTTCATGCCTATATTAAAATGTTTTAATTTTTTTTTTTCAGTGTTTATACTGTGTTAGCTGAGGTCATTTGAGAGCTGTCGGCTACATCAAAAGCTTTGTGGACAGCATGTCAAGGGAGGTGACTCTCCCTCTACTGAGCTCTCATGAGATCCCACCTGGGTGTAGTGTGTCCACCTCTGAGATCCCCAGCACAGGAAAGACATGAACCTGTTAGAGCACGTTCAGAGGAGGCCATCGAAACAGTCCGAGGGCTGGAACCTGTCTGCCCTGAGGACAGACCGAGAGTTGAGGTTGTCAGAGAAGGCTCCAGGGACATCTTATTGCAACCATTTCAGTACTTAAAGGGGACCTTTGTAAGAAAGACTGAAAGGGAGACTTTTTGCCAAGACCTATAATCACAAGACAAGGGATAAAGGTTTTAAATTGAAAGAGTAAATTTAGATTGGGCATAGGAGAGATTTTTTTTTTATGGTGAGGGTGGTGAGGCACTGACACCGGTTGCCCAGAGAACTTGTGGGTATCCCACCCCTGAAGTGTTCAAGGTCTGGTTTGGATGGAGCAACCTGATCCTACTAGAAAGGTATCCTTGCCCATGCCAGGAGGATTGAACTAGATGATCTTGGAAGGTTCCTTCCAACCCAAACTATTCTGTGATTTTTCAGAAGGGATGATTCTAGCAACTTCTGAAATTAGTATTGTCTTTAGATGTTTTGAGAGAAAAAGGGGATGAGAAGTAGGCTTTAATTTGACATTTGCAAAACGTAACAATAATAGAAAAATAATAATAAATAGTGGTGGCTACTTTTGCTTCAGGGTGTCATTCCCTGAAGCCCTGCTCACCCCCTGGGTACCAGACCAGCCCTGGTCTCCTCGGGTCGCCAGAACAGCCTGGCCACTTGCCCTGCTGTGAGCAGCTACAAATCTTTTTCATGTTGTTTTTATTCTCCAGCAAAACCCAGCACAAATATACTGTAGATGCAAGCAGCTTCTGCAAAACCTCAAAACAAAAGTAGCATTGAGGATGAGAAAGAGGAGTTGAAGCAGTTATATTTGCCCGTGTATTTTTTTTCTTTTCAATGGACAGCTTTTAAGAAGAGGACTATTTTTCAGTTTCAAACTTTTTTTCCTATCCCTCCCTCTTTTGCTCTTCTCCTTCAAAAAGTATTTTGACATATTTCAGTGTGATAAAAGTCGGACGCGGATCCGTCTTTGGAAGAGTTGGTGGGAGGCAGCGTGGGCTGGGGTTGGGTCAATCTATTGTTCAGGCTTTTCAGTGGAACTGGATAAAATCGCGAATCCGAGGTTGCAAGGAGAGGAGAGAGATATATTATTTCCTTTCCTTTTCAGATTCAGCTGCAGGGTACAAAAACATGTTGAACAAAGGAAAATAGAATAACTGAGTTTTTAATGATTTCAGATAATCCCTTTTCCGTACGCAAAGGTAAAATAAAATGCCAATGCCTCTTCTGTGTTTAAAATCAGAGTCAAATCTTTTAACCTTTTGTTCAGCGTTCTCTTGTTTGTTTGTCGTGGTTTCTCAAGGCTATTGTGCATTAACAATATCTGCATTGTGCAGGAGCTTGTGGATCCTGTTATTAAGCCACACATTTGTGGGCCTGGGAGGCCAGGTCAGGTTGCAGTGAGATGCGTTTTCCATGTGTTCAAGTGTTTCTAGCCACGGGGCTTGAAGAACAGTGGGGCAATGGAGCTGTCGAGTGTTTGAGGATGTGAGTTAAGTGACAATGGATGTTTAGAACATCAGAACCCTTCTAGGGTTGCATGGGTTAAGGTAATATTGAATATTTACTTCCAAACAACTTATGTAATGATTTTTGTCAAGCTCAACATTCATTATCTTATCATGAGAGCAGCTTATGGAGGAGGAAAGAGATGCTGCTACCCATCCTTTGGCTTTTGATGTTTGAGCTTAAAGCTTAGACCTACTATACACAAGTTTAAGTGTGTATTCGTTGTTTGGAGACTTTGGAAAAAGCACTTAACATTTTCTGGGAATAGAGGAGCTGAGACACTTGTTTAAAGGAAAAAAAAAAAAGACCCACAAGCAAACTCCCCTCCAATTTTTAGCTATTTGAAGTGGATATTCAGTGACCGTCAGAACAGAAGTGGTCAAGTTCCGGAAAAGTTAATGGGAGCTGGATGCTTCACTCTTTTTATCTCTACAATGACTTCTTGTGAACCTATTATCTATCAAAAGAAGTTGTATGTGGATTAGTAGGTACCAACTGTTTTTGAAGTAGTTCTGAACATCTTATTTCTCTTGCTTATTTCTCTCCCCTTACTTTTTGGGGGGCAGGGCATAGATCATTGAAACCTATAGCTGAAGTTATAAATACGATTTCTTTGCCAGCTTGAAAATACCGTGCACTTCTGGTGGAAGAAACAGCAAAGCAGATGGCAAGTGAATGTGAAGCTGTAGTCTTGAGTATTTCGTGATCGCGCTGTCTAGATTATTTGGCTGGCTGGCTTTAAAGCTCAGCGTGCCTTCAGCAGAAGGTAGCTTTGGGTTTGAAGGAGACGTTAATGAAAGCATTATAGGGAGGTGGCTATAAAGTTCTGCTCACAAGCTGAACTGTGATTTCCATGTAGCACGCTACTGCTTCTGCTGGTGTTTGTGGAAGCAGGATCAAGGATAGGGGATTCATATCCTCTTGAGGTAGCCCTGTGGTCCTATCTGATAGGTAGAAGTGATCCTCCTTCTGACATCTAACCAGTGGTTCCAGGTGTTGGTTTGCCTCCCTGTTCTACACGCTGGTAGACCTACTGGTAAGATAGGTAAGGGACATGACCCTGACTGACTACTAGCTGTCTTGACAGGACGTGTCTTTGTGATTTCAGTAAAGATCTGCTATGACCTTAATGTTTGACCCTCTTCGTGTTTGTAGGTAACGGACTAATGAGGTCTGTTTGGGTTCTTATCCTGGCTGCATCTTTTTGTATTGGCAGAAAACTTTTTAATTTGAGTACAAGCAATGATTGATGCATGTGGCAAATACTTATCTACCAATGCTTGAGCGTTGTCTTCTATTCCTAGTCATATTTCTGCAAGAAGTGTGGCATCCCTAGGATGGCAAGACCTATGCGCTTTACGTTGTGACTGTGATACCAGGATGAAATTTAAGTATCTCCCCAAATCACAGTTTTGGTGTAGCTGGATGTCAGGGCTTTCTCAGTGTAATCAATGATGGATTCCCTGGGCAGGTCAGGAATTCCCCAGCTGGTCTCTGCAGAGGTGAGATGGACACATCTGTGACAGTGAACTCAGTTGAGACAAAGTGATTTGACTGAACTTCTAATGCACGAAAGCAAGATTTAACATTTGGATATGAATACAAGGATTTATGATTCACAGTTGAGCATTTCAAGTCTTTCCTCCTCTGCTAGACTTGGTGACCTGTTGCACACGGTCCTCTTGAAATGACTGTGGGTACGTACTGGAAGAAAATAAACATGCCCTTTTAAATCGAGATGTTGTAAACAACTTGCTTCTTGGCCTGCTTTACCAAAGGCGTGCAAAGGCCGCGTGAATCTAAAGGAAACTAACTTTTTCCTGCATTACTTTTTCATAGTCTGCTGTTTTGATGTGAGCACGTGGTTGTTGGTGTTCTGCGCTCAGGCAGGGGCTATCGAAAGAGATTGCTCAAGAGTCTGTCGTCTAATGGGCAATAATATGTGCCAAGCGCTTATATCAGCATAACATCAAAATCTCTCTGGCTAATTGCCTCATCTATCACCTCTTAGAAATGTGCGCGTAGTTGCTATGAATTGTGCTTTTCTGAAGACACAAGTTTGTTCCTGATACTTGCTGCAAACGTAGGTACAATTAAATTAAAATAAGCTTCTTAATGATAATGGAAAAAAATCTCTCTGCTGCTTTATGTTCTGTGTTAAAGCCATACCTAGAGCTGGGGGTCAGGCAGATTTTTTCCCTTGGGTGAGATTAGCGAGACCACGGCTGCGCTTGTTTATCTACTTGCCTGTTCATTCTTTTTTACTGTTCCCTGAAATGCAGAGAGCCCTTCTTGCTGGAATCTTTGGGGAATTTTCACCTTTCCAAACTTACTGGTGCGGGGACCTAACATTTTGCTGCTGCCTTGGCTGTCTTGCTCTTGGTCTTTCACTGTTCTCTCTCACATCGTGCACTGAAGGCCTGTAGCTTAATTTCGGGTGCGAGATTGTCTAGTGACCTGGAGGATGCAGTTAGAGGCAGTTAGTCTCATGAACTAAATGTCTTGATTTTTTTGCTGCCTGTGATGGTGAGGTTGTGAATCTGATGATCCTGAACCACTTCTCCTCTTACTGTGCAATTATGTGGTCTGGATACTCTTAGCGCTGAAATTGGCCCTGTGGGCAGAAAAATGGTCAAGCCTCATTTTCTTAGAGAAAGAGCTGTGATGGGGTTGCATGAAGGAGCCAGACAGCCTTATTGTGTTCGTGTGCAGAATGAAATCCCAAGAGATTTCTTTTTTTTTTAAATCCATCCATTTCCTTTCTCCTCTGCCCCAAACTCTGGTAGCACCACTGCATGTTTCTGTGTGTAGGTACAACAAAGAAACCAAGCTCCTGACACTGCTCCTTCCACAGCCCCAGGTGTTTATTTCTTTGCCCGTTCTCGTCTCCTCTTCGGAAGTTGCCCAGAGAGGTGGCAGGTGCCCCATCCCTGGAACCGTTCCAGGTGAGGCTTGACAAGGCTCTGAGCAACCTGCTCTAGTTACAGATGTCCCTGCTCACTGCAGGGGGTTGGATGAGATGACCTTTAAAGGTCTCTTTCAACCCAAACCATTCTACGATGCAGTGAGGTGTGTGTGCAGGTGATCTGATGGCTCGATTGCATTATCCTCTGTGAAGAGCATTGTAGTGACAATCTCATAGATAGCGATTCTGTTCTGCCACACCTTGGCATCTCTGTGGTACTGTTGACCACCAGGAACCTCTTCTAGTTTTTCTGCTGTTTGTATACTCAAACTTGGAGAACAACTTGCATGGCTGAATTTGGTGATTCAGGTGGTTTTCAGGCAATACCTGTTCTGCTCTTGACCCTTCTGAGTGGGCTGAGACCAAGACATCCATAGGAAATAGTTTTATGGGGGCAGCTGTCCTCTTGACTTGACTTTGCCAGACTTTTGATGGGCAAGCTACCGAGGGAGAGTTCTTGCTATGTGGGCACGGACCACCTGAAACTCCTGTATGATCACTGGGGCAGGAATCGTGACGGAACTAGCAGAATGGTGCTTACTGTTTCCAAACTGCAAGAGAATAAACTACTCTGACCTCTTCAGGTGCTTAATTCAGGGCAGGATTCAGCTCTTCTCTGCCAAGTTTTCAGGCAAACACATAAACTAGTCAACTGGACTCTTTCTGTATTCAAACCAAAACTTGATGACTCTGTCTCTGGAGGTACCTAAGCCTCTTGCCTGACTATAGAGGGTGTCTGCCCGATTAGCTTAGGCTGGGAGCCTGCTTTTCAAATGGCTGGAATTTAAATGAAATTGCTTTCAGGTCTTCCCACTTTCTGCAAAGATAGTTTGTGAACAGCTCAAGGGCTTGGGATGAAAGCTGCTGGTTTCGGTACAGAGATTTAGCCCAGAGCAGGTTAGTAGGAAGTAAAGGGTGGATGGTGGCCAAATGGAATGATGATATGTGCTTAATATAAATACTTAAAATAGTATATGACATATCTGAACTAGCTTTGCTGCTTTGGACTTTTAAGGAAGATGTGGCTATATATACACATAAAATTTCTAGCTGGCAATTGTCAGTAAACTGACTTTTCATATACTTAAAAACCCAAAGATTAAAGCAGGAAGATAAATGGAAGTCTCATAAGCATTATAGACTCTAAACAGCAATGGAATTCTAACCATGAAAAAAAGATGGTTGTGAAGTCTCTGACTTGCGATTAATAATAAAATATGAGCTTGTACTCTGTCGTTTATAGGAAGCTTCCCTTCGCTATCTTGAGTATGCTGATGATTAATTCTGGGAACCTAGTTTTTAATGATTGAGCAGTTTGATCAAAGCAATAAATTGGTTAGTGTGGAAACCCCTTCTCCTCCTTCTCTCTTCCCCTTCAGTGGAGTGTTTGCTGATTTAATTCTTCTGGGGACAAGGCAGCTTTGTGCCACCCTTCCCTCAAGGGACAGGGTAGAGCAATCACTGATGGGTTGTGTGTGGTATAAAAAGGTGTTTGTGTGTGTGCTCGTGTGGTGTGTGGGGGTGTGTGTTGTGTGTACGCTTCAACCACCCTTCTACTGCTTGATTTCCATTTATTCAAGTGTATCGGTATCAACAAGGAAAACAGCCGCTTCTGCAAATAAGCTCTGTTCAGTTAGTGTCAAGGACACTTTGGTTTGGCCAAAAAAACTTGAGTCTTGGAACTGGGTGGCTACAGCAGGCAGGCTGGTTTGGGATACCTCAAAGATTCTATGGTTCTGTGATAAAGAGAAGCTGGAGTTGTTGCCTGTTTTACCTAATGATTGAAGAAGAAGCAGCTGGCTCTGGGAGGGAGTGGTTTGGAGCACCAAAAGTTTCCGTTTTTAGATTGTCATTTTTACCTGGGTGCTTTTTTTTTTAAAAAATAATTTCTCTTAGGGAATTTGAAGAATGCGGCTCTCAGAATTCTAACTCTTGAATTCAAATTGTGGTCTAGAAAGGGTAAATTCTAGCCAGAGGTAACGTACGGAATATAAGTAAAAGCAAATATATACACAGGGTTTATAAAAATAGGGATAAGCAATGCTCTCGACTCCTTTGGGAGGGTATGTAGTTAATCTACTGTTACTGTGTGGAACAACAGTGCTAAAAGCCCAGATACTGATATGAGGCTGGTATTCAGGACACTGCCAGATAACAAACTGAAAACTGTTGAAGCAACGCAGCAGTTTCCCCTCCAGGCTGGAGGGGAAGGAGCAGATCTTGATCTTAACAGCTGGGGCAGCTTTGCTGAATCTGGTAAAGCTGCTCTGGTTTTCACCGTCAAAAGATCTCCTTCCTTGCTCTGTCTATTGTAGCGTGCCCTCGATTTTCTTACAGTGTAGATAAAGCACGTCCGTGGATTCCCTTAGCGTGATTGCGGAAGAGAAAGGAGAGAATGAGAGAAATCCAAGGGGGGGAAAATAACCACTAGTGGTATAATGAGTGACTTGGAAAGGAAAGTAATGGCATTCATGGTTTGCCGTTCCTTGAAGTGTTTAAAGGGCATATAGAGGAGGTGCTTAGGGATATGTCTTAGAGGTGATAAAGATTAGAGTTAAAGGTTAGACTGGATGATCTTATGGGTCTTTTCCAACCTAGGTATGGATACTGTGACTGGTCACGGCCCAAATCGCCAGGGACAATGATGCCTGCCAGGGAATCAAACGGGATGCGGTGATTTGGGTACTTGCACTAACTGGTTGCTGCTCTTCCACTATGCGGTGCTTTTTCAAGAGGTAGTGGGAAAGAAGGAAGGTAAATCCAACAACAAAGTAAAGGACGACGATCAGAAATCTCTGACACGATGGAAAGGAAAATCTTTCAGGATCTCTTTAATTGTGAGCTAGTCCCTGGAATGCTGTTGGAAGCAGAATTCTGTCATCACACGTATATAGCAAAATCGTGTAGCATTAAAAGCTTTGCAATATGTTTTGAACGCTGTTACCCCACACTTTATTTTGTTCTGTAATGTTATGATTTTTTTAATTGGTTCTGGTGTTGGTTGAATCGCTTTCAAGAATGGTTGCATTATGTTGGAGAATCATACTTCAGGAGTGTGCAAAATGAGGCCAAAAAATCAAAACATATAGAAAACCAAACTCTGACCAGCAGCACTGTTTGGACAAGAGGGGAATTAGACCATTAAAAATGTTTTGCTGTTGAAATTGTAGTATTTGCTTAAGAAGAAACCTGAAAAAACACGCAATAAAAAAAATCTTATGGAAGAAGTGATATTACACCCAGATGCAGGGATGCTTTTGTCTTTCGTGGTGCTAGGGACTACAAGTTAGTGTGTGAAGGAAATACCTGGGGATAGGTGTATTTATGGGGATCTTTCAAAGCTTTCACGTTCTCCTTTCCTGCTCCAACCTTTTCCCCCAGCATTTAACTTTGCAAATGTCTCAACCAGATGCTCCTTCACTAATAAATTTTACCTGATTACAAGTTGCACTGGAAAGCTAAATGATGTGGTAGTTTGTTCATATTACCTTTTTCCTGGACATGTCACAGAATATGGACCTTGCTGTTGGTAGCGAACTGCAGCTGGTTGGAAGAGGATCGCTATTTACCACGTTAATGTCTGCAGGCAGTCTGAAGAAAGTGTAGCTACTGCCAAGGATCCTCCTGTGCTTAACCTGAGCCTCCTCACTAAGCTGCCTCTTCCAGATTTAAGATGCTTCAGGCTCTCTAGGTCCTTCAAGGCAAGAAAGAGCTTCTCTACAAAGTGCTTAGGATTTTAGGAGCTCTGACTCACCTTTGGGATTGTAGGGGGAGCCTCAGGGTTCCTCATTTAGGCATCTCAGCTAGGTACCTAAAATGAGGTGGTATAGATTCCTCCTGTATTACAAAAGAAAACAATGTGTTTTCTCTGAGTTGCAGAGCTGCTTGAAATAGTGAAGATGAAGTTCAAGCTCAAAGTAGTGTTACAGGGTTTTGTTGTGTTTTTTCCTTCTTCCTTTCCTTTGCC
>WEIS01094557.1:6529-28081 GCA_013389965.1 Todus mexicanus
TGTAGATACCAGTGGAAAGTATAAGAGAATGAAATTGGGAAGGTAGAGAGAGAAGTAATTCAAGAGGTGTTGGCAGATTCCTCTGGGTACAAGAGAATGCTAATGGAGGAGGTGACCTGGGCATTTTTACTCAAACAAGGCAGTTGTAGGTGTGATACAACAGCCTGGCAGATTCTGAATACTGAGTTTCTCTGGAACAGCTATTTCCAGGTATAGATTTTTCCTTATTTCTAAGGAAAAAAAGAAAAATGTTCCTATTTCAGTTAACTAGAGCTATTTCATATCAATGAGCAGGGTTTCTTGTTTGGCAGTGATGCAAGACCCCATTTTACAAAGAAAAAGGGAATTAAGCTTAAATATCCACTGGGAAGCTCTGTTTATGAACTGATACGTTTTGCAAACTGCTCATACTGTGTATAATGAATGCCCACTAGCAGTTGGTTTTAGAGACCTGCCTGTTTCTTATGTGCTGTAGCTGATAAAGGTACTATCAAAGCTCAGAAAATCGTGTGCTCATTAATGTAATAAAATTTAAATGGAGAAATTGCTAACAAAATGGATTTTTCCACAGACATTCCTGAACATGTTTGTTGACAGCAATCAGGATGCACGAAGACGTTCTGTAAATGAAGACGACAACCCACCTTCTCCTATTGGAGGAGACATGATGGATTCTTTGATATCACAGCTTCAACCCCAGCAGGCACCGCAGCAACCGCAACAACAGGTACCCTCCAGGCAAAATAAGAAATGTTTATTGTCTTCCACAACTGTACGTTCTTAAGAATGTACGTTCTAAAAGGATTAGCAGTGAAAAATGGAAAGGCAGACTATAAAACTGCTCTGCCGTGGAACTCCCCTTGGGGCAAAACGTATTAATTTATTTTGCCTCTTCTCATTGCAGTGTAAACAGCCCATGGCAGCTTTGGAAGGTCACATGAGACTCGCTGCCTTAGAAGCAAAGGACTGAGGGAGGGAAAACAACTGTTTAAGATAAGAGAGAGGAGGGAGAGTCAGGAGGCTTTGCTGTTGCAGGGTGGCAGATAAAAGGAATGAAGTACAGAAGTATTGTGTCTTGAGAAGAAACTGAAAAAAGTCACTGAAAAAATAGTGAGCATTGAACAAGGTCATATAGAGAATAAGCAACTATGTTGATGGACCTGTGAGATTTCATAGGTGTGGACTAAACTCTCATTAGTATTCATTGTCCTGCACATGCTTAACTTCAGTTTTAATCCAAAATAATCACAGATTTTCACTGGTTTGTGTTGACAATTTCAGCCATTTGCAAAACAGGCAGGAGCATCAGGAGCGTATCCTCTTACTTCGCCACCCACCTCCTATCACAACACCGTGACGCCATCTCCGTCTATGATGCACACACAGTCACCAGGTAAGGTGGTAAACAGGTAAGAGTTTGTGTGCTCATCACGTGCAGGAAATATACACGCAGCTCTTTGTGCGTGCTTGCTTTTTTCTATTATTTGATCTGTTTAGATTCAAGTTACCAAAGCGAATGAGCCGTATATTGTGATAAAACAGAAAAGCAAAGTTCTGCCATACATGTTTTATAGAGTACATTTTGAAACAAAAGAAACCCCAAACGTTCAGTGAAACCGTCATCTTTAGCTGTGTAATTAATTTGGGACTGTTTCATTCTTACGGCTTACAAATTGCTCAGTCAAAACCTGTTAATTTTGAATACCTGCTTCTTAAAAAAAGCTTTTCATCACCAAAGCTCTGCTTTCTGCTGCCAGCTGTTACAGCACAACAGCTGAAAATACTTAAATTTGGGGAAGCATTGGGCAAGGGGGAAATGCCATTCTTTAAGCCAAGTATTTTGCAAGATTTCCTTTCTGTGGTGAATCAGTCTGGAAAATATAATGCTCATGCGTGTACAAAATAAAGCCTTTGAGTGAAAAAAAAAATTCTCATGAACCTTGTTTACTGTCTCCCTAAAATGGAGATAGCTATAGCAGTTGATAGAAAAAAATATAACAGAAAAATGGGAAATGTGCATGATGAGTGATGTGATGTCTTTGAATAGGAAATTTGCATGCTGCAAACTCACCTAGTGGAGCTTTAAGAGCACCATCACCAGCATCCTTTGGCCCAACTCCTTCACCTTCCTCTCTTGGAATCACAATGGGACAAACAGCTAGCTTTGCCAGCCCACACGGTGAGTTCTTTACTGGCAGGTTTGTTGTGTATAGCGACAGCGAGGGCACATTTGCTTCTTGAAGTTAAGTCTTCTGGAGCAGACTGAAGTTAATTGAGAAAAAATTGTGGTTTGTAATTGGCTTAAGTAGCTGTTTTCATACATGGCCGTGTAACTCTTAACAGCAGGCTAAAGTAGCTGCATGGCACCCTGAAGTGTTCCTAACATTTTAAAAATTGACTATCGGTCACTCTTTCCTGCTTACTAATGTGGGGAAATTCTGTGTAGTCTTGTAGCAGAGCAATGGCTGCAGCTTTTAATGAGCATTGTCTCTTGTTAGATTAGTTAATGTGTTTTCACTGCTTGTATTTCCTAGAAAAATAACTGAAGCAAGTTAGAAATTCAGATGTTTGCAATTTGAATACATTGTCCAAGTCTCTCTGGTCTGACATACCTGTATACAAGCAACATGCCTTTTCATTGTTTCCTTTATTAATTTTTTTTTAAAAGCAGCCAAAACAATTGTTTGTTGTAATCACAGTGCATGGGAAACCATTAGGGTTTCTCAATAAATAAGTTCAGATTTGTAGCTTTAGCACACCAGCTTTACTGTTGAAGATGAACAAGGTGAGATAGATATACACCAGACTGTTTGTGGAGCTTGTTCTGATCAGTCTTTATCATGAAGGACAAAACCAGAGACAGGTTTGCAGGGGTAACAGCAAGATACTGAATAGGTTAACAGCAGCCTAGCTGAGGCTTTTATTTGCTAAGGAGCAGTAGAAGTCCAAGTTTACAGGCAAGAGCTCTTTCTAGTTTAGACCCTGTTACGTGTTGAACATGCCAATTTGCCTTAACATTCAATTCTATTTTACTTTTTAAAAAATATGGCCATAAAACCCTTGAATCTGTATCTTGATTTCTCCCCCCTCCTCACCCCCATGTTGTGTTATGTTTTCACATGTTTGTAAAATGTAGTCTAAAAACTTGCAAACACTTCCATGCTTTACAGGTTTGGTAAGCCTTTTTTACATTTCTAGATTAGAAAACCTTGTACTTTCAGAAAAATAATAATGGTCTTGTAACATCTGTAGGTACCATAGACCCAAGCTCACCATACACCATGATGTCACCCAGTCAGCGTGCAGGGAACTGGCCAGGATCTCCCCAGGTCTCTGGTCCATCACCAGCAGCACGGATGCCTGGAATGTCACCAGCCAATCCTTCCCTTCACTCACCTATCCCAGATGCCTCTCATTCCCCACGGGCTGGAACAAGTAGGCTTCTTTATCAGTGTTATGACTGTGAAACACTCATGTCTAACATTTCTAGTTCTGGGGTTTTTCATAGTATTGTGCGTCAGCCTAACAGTCCTGACTGCCCTCGTGCAGTAAAATATCGAAGGAGATTAAGCTTTTATTCTGCCCCAGTCCAAATCTTCTGTAACATGTTGGAAAATTATTTAAATCATGCAGCATAAACTTCAGTGGGACTGATACCTCTTGTTGCACTGCAGAAATTAGTCTAAAACTATGGAGCTCTGTCTGTGACTGAGAGGAAATTCTTTGGAATGAAAATAATGATAGGCGTATTTGCCTACTCAAATACTAACTTTTCACATCATAGAGTTGTAATGCTGCTCTTGCACGACTGATTAAGCCATCTTTACATCTCATTGAGTTTGTTGTACAAACCTGCTGTCTGCTGGCATGCTGCAGAAAGAGGAAAAGGGAGTAGGATTTTAATGTTACTAAGACTCTTTGCATGGGTGGATAGGCTAAACTCTAATTCTTTGATTTTGTCTATCTGTTACCATCACTAGGTATTCGCATTCTTAAATAAGAAGGATTAAGCCTTGACCTGGAAAACTCATTGCTTGTATAGTGACAACAAATACAGCAAACACACATCTTATGTTTCAGCCTAAATTATTCCTTATCACAAGTACTTTATCCATATCAACAGGTTCCCAAGTCATGCCAACTAGCATGCCTCCACCTCGTAAACTACCTCAGCGCTCTTGGGCAGCATCCATACCTACAATCCTCACCCACAGTGCCTTGAATATCCTGCTGTTGCCCTCTCCTACCCCGGGGCTTGTACCAGGACTAGCTGGCAGCTATCTTTGCTCCCCCCTTGAGCGATTCCTTGGATCAGTTATTATGAGGAGACATCTTCAGAGGATCATACAACAGGAAACGGTATGGTTTAGGTTGTTTTAATATTGACCTGCAAGTATGACTTCACAAAGGTTCTTTTTTGTGCCTCTGTACTCCGTGTCTGTCAAATCAGACACAAACTGAAATGCTTCAAATATAATAAGCATTTGCTGTCGGACTTGTGCTATACTTTTGAATCTTGCAATCTAAAGTGTCAAAGTTTAGGAAAAGCATTTCGTTCTGCTTCTTTTTCACACCAGTTAGAAGTGGAGAGCCTGTTTGATAACTGATAGGATGGGAAGACTGTGACCAGTTTTTCAGATGCCATGGCATCTGTTGAGTTTAGTGTTGTCTATTCGGAGTTAACTAGAACAGCCACAGGGTCACTGTGGGTGCAGCTACTTGACAGGGATGCCCAGGAAATGAGTTACTAGTTGACAATAACTGAAATAGTCATGAATATTGCTTTAGAGTTTGGGACAGACACTGTGCACCTCTTCATTTCCTTGGCATTGAGTCAGTGGCAGGGAAAGGATTTAAGGAATGAGTAATTAAATGTGATACTTGTTTTTATGCAGCTACAGTTAATAAACTCCAATGAACCAGGTGTAATTATGTTTAAGACGGAGGCACTGAAGTGCCGGGTTGCTCTCAATCCCAAGACCAACCAGACCTTGCAGCTGAAAGTCACACCTGAAAACACAGGACAGTGGAAATCAGAGGAGTTACAAGTTTTAGAGAAGTTCTTCGAAACAAGGGTACGTACTCAAATCATTCATGTTTAAATTTTGCGCATTGCTTTTAATCTCTGGTGGTGTTTTAAGTGGTACTGCTGACATTCATTGGCATGTGTAAGCACTGCAAAATGTATAAAATTAACAGCTGTGCATGCTGGTTACCATATTAAATGATGTAGCTATTATCTGAATAGGCAGTACTAAATAGCATCTTTCTTTAGGTTGCAGGACCACCTTTTAAAGCAAACACCCTAATAGCCTTCACAAAATTATTAGGGGCTCCAACGCATATCCTCAGGGACTGTGTACACATCATGAAACTTGAGCTGGTAAGTTAATTGATCTATTTATCCCACTCAACTTCAGTTTTTTGTTTAAAAAAGAAAAGTGCTGTATCATTACTTCTATAAATTACTCTAGATTTATATATGTATTATTTAGTGTAATAAAGAAGTTTGCATTTTATTACCAGCTGTTCTGGAAACTCCCAAAGTTTCTTCTTCAAACTGGTGATTTCAAGAAACTGCAGGCACGTTACTGTACAATAGGCACACGCATAGGCTGGCTGGAATCTTTCTGATTTTATTCTTGTTTACCCTATGCTCAATTCTTTCAGAGTTATTCTGACTGACGTTAAAACTGGAAATATCTGCAAGTTTAGCTGGAGAGTCACATTTTACTTTCTAATGCTTCCCTAGCTCACAGCCGTGTGTATCACTGACATGAGATCTTTGCTGTTCTTTTTCTGTGCTGCTCTTTCTAAACAGTTCCCTGATCAGGCAAGTCAGCTGAAATGGAATGTGCAGTTTTGTTTAACAATTCCTCCCAGTGCACCACCAATTGCGCCCCCAGGAACACCTGCTGTTGTGCTGAAATCCAAAATGTTGTTTTTTGTAAGTAGAACTATCTGTTTTAAAATTTTGTGGGCTGCGTGTCTTTGAAATCATCGCGGGTTTAGTAGCAAAACATAAGCATGCTGTATCTGTCAACTGTAATAGCTAAAAATGTTCTGCTGTTCGGAAGCCTGATCTCCGTGCATCTCTTTCGTAATTAGTGCAGTTAATGTTCCGATTCTGCCTCCTATAAAAGCACAGCAGTTCTTGTTTTGTGTTCTTGTAGACATGTTGACAGTATGTAAAGTTCAGCTCCCTCTGGGCTGTGTGAGTATCTTAGAACGCTCAACGTCTGGGTGTTTTGTTCTTGGCACTAACCGCCTAGAATAAACGATATACACATTAGTGGTGCGAGAAAAGGATAGTAGGAATCAGATGATTCGAACAAATCTATAGTCGCGTCATCTCTGAGCCAGTGCTCACCATAGGGTGCTTCGGAGAAGAAGATAGTCTACACACGATTGATAACTTTTCCGTTACAGAATTGATGCCTGAAAGCTGAGGGGGTGGAAGCGCATGCTGTCTGTAGGCGTAGAGTATTTCAGAAGTTGTGCTGTGAAGTACGTGGTCATTCAATTCAACACAGTTTTTGTTTTTTTTCCTGCAGCTCCAGCTAACACAGAAAACAACAGTCCCACAGGAAGCTGTTAGTATTATTGTCCCCATTATTTATGATATGGCTTCGGGTACAACGCAGCAGGCTGACATTCCCAGGCAGCAGAACTCTTCTGTTGCTGCTCCAATGATGGTTAGCAATATTCTAAAGAGATTTGCTGAACTGAATTCACCACGACCAGGTACTGTACATGTCCAATAGATATATTCTCTTCACCCAGACATCTGTGACAAATCTCCAGTGTAAAACCTAAACTTCTCTTAAGTCTGAATTCTTCTTGGTTTCTATCATACTTCTTTAGTGATTACAAACTCTTGATGTGGCAGACAATACATAACTTAAGAGTAGGTTCTGGCAACACAGGAGAAGGTTTCACTGATGATTCAGGCTGGATTTTGCTGTTCTGCCCAAGTGATAGAACATGCAACCCTTATTGGCCTAACTTGCTGCACAGCAGGAGTCATACTTTTTAACAAACAGGCCCAGAATGAGTCACAAGAAATATGCTATGGTCAAGTGTCAGTTTTCATAGTTGGTTATGAAGTTACTGAGCTTAACAGTAGAATATAAAGGGATGTTAAAATAGTTACCAGGCCTTGTCCACATGCTGTGAGTGATTAAAAACTAACTGAAGTGATTGTGTACTCCTTCGTCAGTGTGTACACGAACAGAGGCCCATACAGTTCTGTCCACCAAACATGCTGTGAAGTATTTGAGCTACATAGGTTGTTCTGAATGTTCGTTGACCTGTAGGTAGTGCGCTGTGAGCAACGTAGTGCTTTGCTTTCATTCTTGTTTGTCATGGAGTTTTTTGTTGTTTGGTTGTTGGGGTTTTTTTAAGTATCTGAAACATAAACAGTAACAGGTTCTTTGGGCAGCATGTTGCCTGTAAGCAGAGGTTTGAGGTCCTGGTACACAGATGGCTTATAAGAACAATAACTTTCAGTTCTGCTGTGTAGATACATGCTGAAGAACAAAGCCTTTTTCCAGTAACCCAGTGAATAGATTGAAGCTGCGAATCCAGAAGTTGAATTCTACTTCTGTTCTGTATAATAATTCATCTAGTTGTTATGCGTTAATTTTAACTGTCCTTGGTGGTCTATTTCAATTGCTAGATCATGAATGATGTTTATCTTAAATTAATGTGGATATGCATAGATTTCTGAAAACTGATGAGGTTTAAATTAACATGCATTTTCTGTTTAACATATAGTGATAGTGTAGGTAAATAGGAGAGAGAGTCGCCTTGAGGGCATGTGGGCTTAACCGTCAGAGTTCTGCATGTGGTATGGAACTGTTGTTTGTATAGCACTTTTATTTCAAGATACATTAAATAAACTTAAGGTGTTTCTTTTGGAAGGTGCTTCCCCATGGAGTTCCCCAAGTGTGGGGAAGGGTAGGAGATATTTGGTTTGCTGTTAGTTATTGTACTAAGTTGTACTTTAAGGGTAAACCTTCCACAAAATGCCACAGCAGTAATTGTTAAAGCTGCTCAAATATCCCAGGTGAGATATCTTCTGATGACTGTCAGGATAGATGATTTCTGTTTGTCACACAAGTTTTTAAGTAGTTTGAAAATGTGGTACAAGGAGCAGAGTATAGACAGGGGGAAAAAATGCATATGAAAAGAGCCTGTGGCCTCAAGAAGAACCTTATCCAGGCGAGGAAGAATGAAGTGAGCTGAGCAGAGGACATACCTAGTAGTCTTTCGAGTTCTATAAAAAAAGGAAATGAGTCTGTATGGACTGATTTATTTATTTGTTTACTTGCACCACCCAGCCAAAGTAGTATCTTCCCTGAGGACACTTGAAATGCCATTTCCTATGTTCTTACTGTCAAAACGTAAGGTTATTGTATCTGATCAAAGAGAACAAGATACCTTCTTTTCTTTGCTGTTGAAAGGTGATGGGAGAGCCAACAGATGAAAGCAGATAGTTGGGAGACTTTTTTTGCAACAGCAGTGCACAGGAAATCCCAGATGCATATTCTTTCTCCTCTGATGCTATTGTGCTGTACCCAGGATTTTCCTACCTGTGTTAGCTCTTCTGCTCCTCTAATTGCAATTTGCTTGATTAAGTGAATTTTTCACTGTTACAGTCAGAAAGGGTTAGGGCTTCCCATCATGCACGTATGGTACTACCGACACTTTCATTGTAACCTGTAATCAGTGTTGCCTCTTTTTGGCTGTATCTTTTTTACCTTTCTCTCTTTGTGAGAAAGTATTTTGTATTCAGCTTAATTTTCCTCTTAATAAAATGGTAGTGCCTGAAAAGTAAGTGCTCTTGGAAGAGTTTTCTTTTCAGATCTGTGTGCAAACACATTTTGCTGTGTTCAACAGTAAAGCATTGATTCATTGTGAGTACCCTGTCTTTCTGAGGTCACTTTTCCTATGCCTTCATGGGAAAAAAATATTTTATTTTGGGGAAATAATTATATGAACTGAGATGGAATCGATGCTCTGGAATAAGAGTCAAACCTGAGCTGTAAATCTACAATTTGCATTAGGTAGTGGACATCAGTCTGGTCAAGAAATGGAAGTCCCTACAGGTGCTAGAGGTGACCATTAAGAGAGGAGCACAGGGGACTCATGATACTTCTTAAGGCACTTCCGAACTAAGCATTTTTCAGTGCCTGATTTTCAGTGATGCAGTGGATGGTGTGTAGCCCAGATTTGCAGCTTTGTTATGAAAATAACTTGCCCAAAATTATCTTGGCAGTCAGGATTTGTGCCTCGCAACAGGCTCTGCTCTTATCTCTTTGCTCACACTGGTGCTCTTTCAGCAACAAAATCAGTATCTTCTAATAGATATTTCTTGAAATAAGCACCAAAAATTCAGTGAACGGGGATATGATAGTGGCTTTTAATTGTATTCTCTTACCAGGAAAGAGTAGATGGGAGTCACAGCTGCTTAATACTTCACCTTTTGTTGTTCTAATTAAACTCTCTTGATTTCATCTGTTTTAACTTTTTTAAACTATTTCAGAATGTGTGTGTTTTTGTCAAAAAATGCTGGTGTTCAAAACTTGAAGTGGCTATGCCTGGTTTTTCCTTTATTAGAGCTCCACTATTTGAAACAAAAGTCCATTTGGTCTGTATTTTATTTTGCAGTTCGGACGTCCAGGGTAGAACCAGCACAACTGGGTTGAAAGAAACAGATTTCTGACTTTCAGCCAGTCTTGGAATTAGAAATGTTTCCAAAACTAGGCTTAGGACACAAAACATCCTCCCGCCTTTTCAGACTCGAGTCTTTTGAAATGTTTCATTTTTGCTCTTAATCAATACAAACAGAACTTGGAAAAAGTGTGTTTCTAAGATGTAGTGCTCTTAATTAATAACGCACAGAAAAAATTGTATTGCAGCGCCACGCACGATAAATTCTAGCATAGATGCAATCTGACATTTGAAAGCCATTAAAAGTTAACAGCTTCTTGCCACTCCATGACCACCAAGAGTAGTCCTGCTAGGAAAGCCAGAGCTCCCTCGGTTCAAACCATTGCCCATCCCAGCACCCCTGGAGGTGTCAGGGAGTGGCGGTGGCCTTGCGAGGGTGTGCGAGTGGCGGCCGGTCGGTCGGTCTGTCTGTCAGTCGGTCGGTGTCACGATGCTAACCTATCTCTTTTCCCTGTTCCAGGTGAATGCACAATATTTGCGGCCGTTCGTGATTTGATGGTTAATCTTACGCTGCCCCCTGGTGGGCGTCCCTAGACACTTTTAAAAGAAGGCTGAGAGTGAGACAAAACAGAAAAAAAAAAAAAAAAACCCCAAAAAAAAAAAAAAAAAAAAAAAAAAAAAAAAAAAATATATATAAACANTAAAAAATAAAAATACAAATATATATATAGTAAAGCCTTCGGTTAAAAGAGGACATTTTAATTTTACTTTTCTTTTTTTAAGAGCTAACTATAATAAACTGGCAAACTTTCAGGGATGCACTTTCATCAAATGAGTATCACCACGACTTTTGTATAGTGCTGTTGTATAGTGTGTTTTAATGGGAGACACTTCAGACTAGGTAATAGATTGAAGTATCAGCTTGCTGGTAATAGATTTAATATTCTGTTTTATACTATAAAGATTATGAAAATGCCAAACTTGTTTGTTTTTTCTGTTTTTTCTTATGTTTTGGTGTAATAGTCTTTTTTTAAGGCAGGTCTGTCATTTTTGAATACTGTAAAACTGTGACAAACTTTATATTGAAGCTGTATTTTAATATGACTGCTTTGAATCCTTAAACAATTTATTTGGGCTTGTTGTAAACATGTCCCCAAGAAGCAATATTTAATAAACTGGATTAAAAAAATCTTAAACTTGATGTTGTGTAATCTTAAACTTTATTCCTCTCCACTGTAGCCCCTGGCACCCAGATCTCTTGTATCGGGCCCAAATGTCTTATATTCACGTTTACTTGGCTATCTGTATAAGTGACCTTGTTTCTGCAAGCACACACATATGCTGCGAACTTAAAAAAAAAAAACCCCAAACCCACCAACAACCACCAAAAAAACCCCAACAAACCAAGCAACCAACCAAACCCCAAAAAACACCACCAAAACAACAAACCAACCTTGTTATTCTGTGGGTTTGATTCATTCCAAGTCATGGGAAAACAGGGTTTGTTCGTTTTCCTGATTGTATAAGCCATCAGTAATTACTTAAAACAGTGCTTCATTTGTTATAAGGAACTAGGTTTGTTCTGTCCCAAAAGCAAAGTTTAGCGGCTTTCTTCATCTGTCATGGAGTCTATAGTAACAAACACCTCCATAATAATAGACTCTCACTTGTCTTATTGTAAAGGCAGGTAAGGTTGAATCTTGGACTGTGTACCATGAAATTGGAGAGGCTGACCCAAGAAAGAAACAACCTCACTCACATTAAACTTTTGAATTGGAAATGTGTAGGTAACTTTGTCAGTGATGACTGAAGGCTCTTGTACTTGAATAAAATTTCTATCCTTAGGAATGACTCTGTCATTTAACCACTTATCCTCCTGGATCAGTATTCTTAAATTTTTACTGAGTGCAAGTTGCCTTCCTGACTTCCTGCAGGAGTAGTAGCTTTCTGCTGTGCAGTCTCACTCCCTTTGCAGAACTCTGTCAGCTCCCTGCTCAGCTAGAGGAAGTTTTAAACTTTTTTAGAAATCTTTTGGAGGGTGTATGCCAGCCTGCCTTGCTGGCTTTAAGGCTGCCTGTTGCCCCTATAGCTGTCACAACGCTTCTTTTTCTATGAACGAATGAGTCTCTTTCAGAGCTCTTCCCATTAGAAATAATCTTTTGGTTAGTGTCCACTTGAGATTTCAGCCTTGAACTCTGTTTTTGGGTATTGGGACTGTTTCTCTAACCTGTGTGTATCTAAAAGATATTTATGTAGATTCTGCTTCTGAAATACAGAACTCATCCACCGGAGTGAAAACCCTGGCAATCTTAAAACGCTGCTGCTGCTCTGTTGGAAAGGTTTTTGTATTTTTATCTTTTCACAACTAAACTGACGTTTTAAAATTGAGAGGTGATATAAGTATGTCTGAAAAAGACTGGTTGTTATGCTGGGTAGTAGTCTGGATTCAAGGTCTAAGCATTCCCATGCTTAAAAACAGGGGTTTGATAAGCAGAGAAGTCTACCTCTGTTGTTCTTTGGGCTAAGAGGCAGGTGAGTGTGCTGCTGGGCAGAGGCCTCCCACCCCACCGAGATCTTTAGCACAACGATTTGTAGGTTTTCACCATTACAGGTGATTTGGTTGTCCATTGATTTCACTGAAAGTTCTGCAGTGACCCCCGCATGCTGCAGTACCTGTAGATTGTTTCTGATAAACCCACCTCCGAGACGAGCATGAGAGAAATTGAATTATACAGAGAAAAACAGCAGTTCTGAACTGATCTGCAGATCTAACCTAGCCAGGTAGCCAAGGTCAAAAGGGAACACAACTTTTTAACTATCCAAAAAGCATCCCGGATGATAGCAATAGACTTTGTGGCTTTCCCGATAACAAATAGTGGTCATGTTAAAAGTTTTCTTAATACAGAGAAGAGGGGGGAGGCTTTTTTGAGCCCTGCAAACAGTCAGACAAGGAGCTGAATAAAGGTGAGGTTTTGTGGGTTTTGGTTTTTTGCTTGAAACTAAGTTTAAATGACTTGCTATCCGTACACATTTGAGTGTCCTGCAGGTTGCCTTTGAGACTGCAGATGTTTTAACTGAGTATACAAAGATTGCAGGAAACAAGTCCTGATGATAAGCAGCTGAGACAAAACAAAGCTCCTTAAAACTAGAAGCTATTTTTCTTTCCAGAGCTATAGTTTGTCTCTAAGCAGGGCTCCGTTTCATCTGTTAGTTCCTCTAGATAGCAAACATATTACAGCAAAATCTTCTGTATGAAAAATAGCAAATAGACTACTAGGAGACTATTTGAGTCATTTTAATCAGATTTACGATCAGCTTCAGAAGTTGTGCTATGCTGGGGTGGGGTTTAGCTCAAGTGGTTAAAGGTGTTCCCCTGGCCCAAATTTTCCATGTACCACAGAATTTTACATGTTTTTAAGGTAAGAACGTGTTTCAATAAATCAATATGTAATTGAAATGCACTAGCCCTACATAACATCTAGACAGTAGTTACAAAGCTGTGACTGCTGGGTAACCCCATAATAGCAATATAATTGAGACTTACTTATTTCTATTAAGTCATGCTGACTAAATCACGTTCAGGTAAGGGAGGCTTTTCCTGCGACTCTCTGACAGCTGCTGTTGGTTTGGCATTCTGTGGGCAGATTGTAATTTGGGGGAGATGTTTTTAAGGCTTAACTTTGCCTTCAGGAGCACTGCACACCCGAGAAGCAGTGCTGTGCTGCCCCTTTGCTGTGTGATGCTCTCCCCGAGTACCCCCAGACCCTCATGTTCTTCCAGAGCGGTAATTAACTTCTTTGGGGAAATGACCCTGCATAATGGATTTTACAGGAAACGTCTGGCTGCTGCTCTGGAAGATAAGAGATGCTGAGTGAGGAAGGGTTGTACTCGTGTTGGGTGGAGGCTGTGCAGAGCAGCACAGATGCAGAAAGACAGCAGCTTAAGCCTGGACAGCTTGAAATAACATTTGTTGGGTTCTCCAGAGGCAATGGAGGCAGAGCCCTTCAGAGCAGGACCGTCCCCTCACATTTTGCCGGAGACCCACTGCACAAAGCCAGGAGCAACTGGCATAAGCAATTGCTGGGGGGAAAATGGTCTCTGCTATGTGAAATAGGGTGCTCACAGGGGTGGGAAAGCATCATGTCTAGGCTTTTACTCCTCCTATGATTCCCCGCCACCACACATGTTTTTAAAAGGCTGTTATTGAGGCTGCAAGTATCAGAGCAGGAGAGTTTCTGCTGCACCTGAGGCTTTCTTTTGGAGAGTACAGGATGAAGGGGGAGTTTATCAGAAACTACCGAAAAAGGGTGTGCTAATAGGCCAGTCAGAGGTGGGAGAGGGTTTTGCTGACATCCTTGCCATGTGTCAGGGCGGGAAGCTCCCTGGGCAGAGCAGGTCTGGGTGAGGAGGGGTCCTCTCTCTCTCCTTTGCCATGCCTGGAGATGTATCTGGCTCCCTGATGTCTAATCCCTCTCAGGGTCATCGCAACTAATCAAAAATAAATGAGGAGCCCTACCCTGCCCTTAGGAAATGTGCACTGTGGCCTTGAAGCACTCACATCTCCTCATTACAACCTGGTGCATTTGGGCAGGGAATCCCAGCGCCAAGCCCCCCACTCTCACCCACAGCCCCCCACCTGCCTGGTGCCCTGCTGGCAGGGACCCCGTGGGCTGGGACGTGCCCTCAGTCCTGCCAGCACTGCCTGTGGCCGCGGGAGCTGCTCCCTGACGGAGCAGCGTGCTCCATTCTGCGCCTTCAATTTTGAGCCTTCCTCTGTGAGGAACAGCCTGGAAGCAGCTGGCGAGCTTGGAAAGTAACAGGGAAACCCTGAGTGCTGCATCGAAAAGAGACAGAAAAGTGCTGCCATTCCCTGAGGATGATTTTGCAGCAGCAAGAGGGGACAGCTGGGGGGGCTGCAGGCCAGCGTCGGCCCCGTTGTGCACAGATCACAGAATCACAGAATTATTGAGGCTGAAAAAGACCTCTGAGATCATCAAGTCCAGCTGACAACCTAACACCACAACATCAGCTAGACCATGTCACTAAGTGCCACATCCAGTCTTTCCTTAAACCTCCAGGGATGGCGACTCCATCACCTCCTTGGGCAGCCCACTCCAGTGTTTTATCACCCTTTCTGTGAGGAAGTGCTTCCTAACATCCAACCTAAACCTCCCCTGGCGGAGCTTCAAGCCATGCCCTCTCATCCTGTCACAAGTAGCCTGGAAGAAGAGCCCAGCCCACACCTGACTACACCTTCCCTTCAGGTAGTTGTGCTAGATCAGTGCTGTTACCCTGCAAAGCAGGGATGGAGCGAGCCTGGGGCAGGGCTGGGAGCTGCTGGTGGTGTCTCTGGTGCCACTCTGCACAGGAGCTCCCAGCCTCCTCCTCAAGGCTACGTAAAATAGTATCAATGTAAGTTGGAAAGGACCTATGAGTCTCCTCTAGTTCAATTGTCTGACCGCTTTAGGGCTGACCAAGATAAAACACGTTATTAAGGGTGTTGTTCTAGTACCTGTTAAACACTGGCACAGGCTTGAGGCTTGGGGCATCAACCGCCTCTCTGGGAAGCCTGTTCCAGTGTTTGTCCACCCTCCAGGTCAAGAAATGTTTCCTAATGTCCAGTTTGAACCTCTCCTGGTGCAGCTTTGAACCATTTTCACGTGTCCTGTCACTGGGTCCCAGGGAGAAAAGATCAGCACTTCTCTCTGCACTCCCCGTCCTCAGAAAGCTGTAGAGAGCAATGAGGTCGCCTCTCATTGTGCAGATTTACCTACTTTGTGGGCAGATTAAAGTTTTTGTACCAGTTCAGTGAGACACAGCAGCTCTCCTACTTCTTTTTTAGCCTTTACAACTGCCTGAGAGACAACCATCAGCAGAAAGTCACAGAGGTTTTCCTGACCAGAGTATTTCCAGAGTCCCCTTTTCTTTCACAATATGTAGTACTGTACAGCCCTACATTGTGCAGAATATTTATGAGCAGCAGTACCAGAGCAGGATGCAGAGCGGTCACAGCCAAGCAGTGGTACAACTGCTGCTCTTCAACATCCCCTTCAGGGACTGGAGACCACAATGAACTACTGCATTCCACAGAAGTGAGAGTTTTTTCTTCTTGCTGGCTGAAAGGATTTGGAAGGGAGACCTGAGATTCACTGTGAGTGTTGCAGAAGGTGCCAGAGGTCTGACTGCTCATACACCTATAAAGAGAAGATAAAACAAGGGGTTCTGCTGCGCATTTCATGAGAAATACAGGGCTGGCAGTGGCCTCCTGTGTCTCCGAACCCAGACCCATTGCAGGCCAACATGCTGTAAAATGGTGTTTATAAACTTGGCAGGCTCCAAAGTTATGTGCTTTTGCACAAGCCCTCTCAGTATCACCTGAGAGTGAGGCTCTTGGAAATCCTCACTGCTCTGAGCTTTGTGCTGCACTACAGAGATGATGTCAGCCATAGAAAGCATGAGGTGATATTTGTAAGCGTCCAAGGAAGCAACTGCCCTTTTTCAATCTTGTTACTGTTCTCCAGTCCCTTTGGGAAGTGTTGGGCCCACAGTCAGGCAGCGGCTGTTCAACTGTGATTTTAGAAGCATCTTGATTCGTTCTCCTACAAGAAAAAACAACAACAAAACCCACCCAGCCACAGCTCTCTTTCAAAGACCTGTCACAAAGTTTGGGAGGAGTGGAGGGAGACAGAAGGAGGAGTGCAACACAGAGGTGCTCAGCAGTGGACAGTCGTCTACTGCTACTTCTCTCCTTCTCCATGGCCACCTTCCCAGCCCAGCAAGCAGGACAACGTCCCTGCAACTGGGAAGGAGCAGGAATGTCTCTCTTGGGCTGGTGTTACCTGTTCTGTTCTGCTCTATGTGATTCCAAAAGCTTTGGTTGTCAAGTTGGGTTGTCCATGCACAGGAGGAGGCAGATCCATGAGGTGGATTGGAAGAAGGGGTAAGAGAGGGCTTGATCTCTGTGCAAGTAAATGAAAGAGTAGGAATAAATAAAGGAGAGACTTCAAGAGATCTAGAAGAGCAGGAGAGGCTGTCTGAAAAGGTGCTTCAACTCTTCCCATTGAACTTCATTTATCATTTTAGAGAGGTTAGTTTTAGGAAAGCAGCAGGCAGATAGTTCTTCAGGATTCTCTGTTTAACCTTAAACGAAATATTTGCCTGAACGAGCAAAGGCAGATTTTTAGGTTGCCATGTGACAAACTTGGAGTCCCTCCGAAAGGGATCAGAAATGTTCTTCATCTTCCCACAATGCTCTTGTTCTAGTCCAACTTGGCAGTTTTGCATAGAATGCCTCATGCATTCGTTCACCTTTGCCTCTGCTGTTGCCATTTGTGAGCTGCTCTCTCACTCCTCAGCACAGTTATGGAGCACTCCCAGACACTGACCCACCTCTACCAGCAGCAGGGCTCCTCAGCTAACTAAACTAACCAAAATAAATTCAAATAAAAGGAATTTTAAAAGAACTTTTTATTTTCTCTGCTTTTTTTCTCACCCCACAGTTTCTTGGAGCTTTTTTTCCTACAGTCAAGATTTTGGATGCGTCACACTATGACTCTGGAGGACTTAAGTTAGCAAAGCTTGTACAAGGAAATGATTTAAAAATTAACAAAGTCAAGCCGCCATTACCAAGTTTGGGAGGAAACGTAATTACCCGAAAGCCTATTTATGTCTACATAGTTTGATTTAAGCCTATAATGAAGTTTTAAGACATTAAAAGTTTTAAACATTTTAAAAGCTGAAAATCGAATTAATGCAAGATGAATATTTTATGCCAATTCCACTTCTGGTGGAGATAGCTGAGATGGAGCTACTGGATTTTGGGGTTGGATTGTTGTTTTGACTCTGGTTTTGACAGTCTCTGCTAAGGGCTGGCTAACAGCTTCCTCCTGCCCTCCTCCCTGCACAGCTCTTAGTTGTTTTCCTCCACAGATCAGCAGTTAAGACAAAGCTTTTAGCAAATGTGGCATTTCCTCCTCTTCCACTCTTCTGTTGTCAGAGATGATTTGATTGAACAAATCTAATTGCACCTTCAGCAAGTGAGACATTTTTTGTTGTTTTATTTCCCTCGTTGTTGTCGTTTTAAACAGCAATTCTTATAATGGCAATGGAAATGTTCTTTTAAATGAAGTGTCGATTTTATTGAGGAAAAATACCCTCCAACCTAGCTCTCTCCGGTTCCACTTATTTTTCCTAAAATTTTTGGTAGGTTTTCAATTTATATGAGTACTTTTTAACCTCATGGTTATTGGGACTTAACTGGATCCATAAGAAGATGAAAACAAATGTTTTTCCCTAAATATATATTATATAAACAATTTAGCATATCACAGTTACTTGCTGTCTGGCTCTACTGTATACTCAGTAAGGGCACAGAAGTATTCCTTCAGATCAAATATATTCAGCATTTCAAAAACAAAATTTTGTTTTGGAGAGGTTTTCTGACTCTGTTCTTCAACAAGGGTGCCCCACCCCATGCACTGTGCCCTGTGAGCTCTGTTCTTCCCCATCCTGACCATTAGTGCTCCATTGCCGAAATCTAGCACTTCATAGATTTTAATTTGAGAACCTTTGTTTCAATTCACAGCTTATCTTCGTAAATTTGCTTCCAATATGGAAACTTAGTTATTTTCCCTGTACTCTCAGCACTAAAATCCTCCTGGTGTTTCAGTGTTGGACATGGCAGAATTTTTTTTGTCTCTCTGCTCAAGTGCTTGTGGACCGCGGAGATGTAGTAAAGCACTGCCCCCCAGCACATATACATTGCATAAGCTTATCGCTGCTCCTAGGAATTGCTCTGGTAGGAGGAGTTTCTCAGGGCAGCAGTAGATTTGCCAGGTCCAAACACGCACGCCTTGGAGCTGGCATTCCCAGCAGCCTCACTGCTTTCAAGGACAACTAGATTATAAGGTTGCAAATTGATTTCATTTTTCAACGCTGTGGCATAGAAGAAAACCTTGCAGTCTCGGGATTTTTTTTTTTCTCTTGACTATGCGCGTGGGATGGCTATTTATTAGAAGTTCATTTACTCTAGTCCATTTGCACAAACATGGCAGTAGCAGTAAGTTCAGGTGGCTGGGGAGCCTTGCACCCACCTTCCCTGTGTGTGCAGGCAGCCCAGGGAGGGCTCAGGCTGTCCCGGGACAGATTCTGGGGGACACAGCTGCAAATGGAGCAAGGGCAGCTGAGCCGGCCCTCCTGTTCTGATAGGAGGGCTCCACGGTACATTCGATTATGGATGTAAATTATAAAGTGGGACAATGAATGATCTGTGCCGCAGGCGGCTGAAGCAAAGCAGTGCACTTGTGAGGCCGCTCTGACCTTGGTGGGCTGAGAAAAAACCGGATCTTCCACGCTGNTAACTGCAGAGCTGGTCCAGGCTGGTTTTCAGGCGTCTGAAGTCCAGTTATCTAATCTATAGGGTTAGGATGTCCCTGTGGGCCTCTTCCTCACCTGTTATCTCGATGCAGCAGTGTTTGCTTAAATGTCAGTCTCGTTGTTCCAGATCTCAGGTGATACCATCCTAAATCATTTCACAGAACAGTCCAAGTTCAGAAATACTTATTTCTGGCTAGAGAACACACAGTTTCACACAGACTTGGGATATCAGGGAAACGAGGCAATTTAAGTCATAATACTTGGTTCCATCAGAATATGTTTTTGTGCTCCACCAATGCTTGTAAGAGATGCAAAGTATAAAGAACTTTTTGAGAAACAGGAGTGTAGATTCTACAATGCTTTGAAAAACAGAAAGATGATCAAACCCAAATTTTAACAGAGACCGGAGAGGAAAAGCTTGAGGAGGGAAAAAAATGAAGGTAAGAATGTAAAATATTTATTTTCTAGCTAAGGTTTTGTTGCATATTGCAGGGAAATTCATAAAAGAATTTGATATACAATAGGATTGAAAGACTTATGCTTTTTAGATTTTGTTTGTTCCCCTCTGCCAAGTAGTTAATTTAGGCTACAGTAACCAATGACTCCTACACAGTACTGGAAATGATAGCAACTGGGATTTGTTTTACCACTGCCAACAATCTGAGTATTGCAGCAGCTGTGGAATTTGTTAAGAGCTGCGTCTGTGGCGTGAAAGTGGCCAAACAGAGTGGAAAGAAGAAATAAAGGCGTGGACGAACTCCTGGGAACGAATTTGGACGAATTTGTGTGTGGACGAACTCCTGGGAACCTCTGGGATAATTGTGGGGTGGGGGGGGTAGGGGAGAAGGAAAGGGTGCAGAGGACAAACTAAAATGCAGAATGTTTGTGAAGTTTTAGACTGTCCATTCAAAACAAGGAACCCAATCTCATGACAATGATCACGACTCCTATTGTGACATAGAATTATATAATGTTCTGAGTTGAGCCTTTAAAGGTCATCTAGTCCAACACCCCTGTAGTAAGCAGGGACATCTTCTACTAGATCAGGTTGCTCAGAGCCCCCTCGAACCTGATAGTGAATGTTTCCAGGGATGGGGCATCTACCAACTCTCTGGGCAACGTGTTCCAGTGTTTCACCACCCTTGTTGCAACAAATTTCTTTCTCAATTCTAGTCTGAATCTACCCTCTTTCAGTTTGAAACCGTTACCCCTTACGCTATCACTACACTCCCTGATCAAGAGTCCATCCCTGTCTTTCCTGTAGGCCCTCTTTAGGTACTGGAAGGCCACAATAAGGTCTTCCCAGAACCTTCTCTTCTCCAGGCTGAGAGGACGGAGGGGGCTGGCGACCACAGGCTTGGCACAAGTCCTGCAGTATCAGCAGCTGCCTGCAGGAGATAGATACTATTTCTTTCTGGTTTGTGCCCAGCTGCTGTGACTCCCTCTGTATCCCCTTTAGTACTGACTCTTTCAGTTTCCTTGACTAGGGGACAAAGCCAAAATTAAAGTGACTGCTCTGCTGCAGGTCGACACTGGGGCCATTATGCTTTGATAGCACTATTTGTGTCCTGGCATGCTTATTTTCCTGATTTGCTTGTGCTTATTTTTGGTATGCGTAGTTTTCTTCAAAAGTAACACACGTCAAGGCCAATTTCTGGTAGTCAGCGTCACCTCTGGGGTGTTAGTGGTATAGGCACAGTTTTCCTGCAGATGTTTTTTTTTTCCCCCTGGACATCTTTCCAGATGGCTGTATAACTGCTGGCTTTCAGAGTTTATAAATCCTCAATTTTAGAAAATATTGAGCATACTTTAAAAAAACAAAACAAAACAACTCCTTTAAAATATGGAAAGAATGTACAAGTATTTCCACTTTTTAATAAAAGTGATTTTTTTTTTTTTTCTTTTTAGTATGGGAGGAAACTTCTTCCAACATTTCATATATAAAGACCAATATGACTCTCTGTGTGTGTGTACGCACAATGCACACACAAGGGATTGAGACCAGTTCACCTATAGACCGTGTTTATCTTAGGTTTGTGGTTTTCCGTTATGTGTCCTCACCCCATCTGCTTCTCTGCATGACTGACAGTTGATTGCCCTTCCTTTTTCTAGCACATTTCCCTTCCAGGTCATCCAGAGCTATTCTGACTCATTTCCCTTGGAAATAGGACCACATTCAGCCGTGGTACAGACCCTCTCTGCTCCCAGGGATATATATAATAACCCAAAGATTTCCAGAGGGCATTGCTGCACGCTCAGTGAGTGTGGCTTAGCTTTTATGAACTCACCTGTCTGCAAAGCTGGTGACTTTCTCAGGGCTGGCTGCCCCAGATAGAGGTGTTCCAGCAGCTGCCGAGGTGGTAGCTCAGCTATGGGGAACACCAGCTGTGGAGTCCAGCTGCCTCCTCTTGGCTCTGTCAACTAGCTGAAACATTTGAGATAGGTCAATTGAAAATAATTGATATGGCTGGGTTTATGTATTTTTTTCCTCTTCCTTTTTTT
>WEIS01094559.1:4521-26981 GCA_013389965.1 Todus mexicanus
AAGAGAAAAGAGAACAGGATCGTGGCTCTGCAAACTGAACCTGAGCATCCTGACAGATGGTCTGGTCACGCAACGGAGTTATATGACCCGATTTGAAAAGGAATTGAGAGGTCACGTTCTTGAGAATTTAAATTAACGCTTCCAGTTCTGAAACCTGTTCTGCATTTACTGATTCACACGCATCTGTCAAACTCTTTGTCTGCTACTACCTCCCTGTGAAAGCCGAAGTTGTGTATGGAGTAAAAAAGTTCAGTTATAGAAGACAAAGCAATTAAATATTTGTATTTGATGGGACAAATATTAAACTAGACTGGTATCTTCTTACGGTAAACAAAAAAGGAGAACAAAGTTCATGTAGAAAAAAAGGTCTCTCAAGACAAACTTTTGCACTGAAGAACAGAGATGAGAACAACCTTTGGCAAAGTTTGAGTGCTGGAACACACGAGTAACCTGGCAAGGTGCTAAAATAAAAAACGAAGAAGGGGAGAGAGGCAGAGAGATTATGAAGTCCAGAGTACTTCCATGTCAGCCACTTAAGTGCGATACTTGTTTCTCCCCAACTAAAACACACTTGAAGTACCCACCAACGTGAATAGGGGCTGGAAACAATCCATGCTCATGCTCTCCAGGAGTGTACTCCAGCTTTTCCTTCTTTAACTGTATGAGGCGGCTCTTCGGACTGTGGACGACAGTGACAAGAAAAACAAAGTCAGAATGAGGAGCTCTTGGCTGGTGCTGGGTCCCACTGCCTGGTCTGTCCAACTCGCCTCACTGGGGGACACTGAAGTGACAGCAGGTTTCCTTTGCTACTGCTCGAGTCCCAGACATTCAGCTACCTACTCCGAGTCACCCTGCAGTTTCACAAACTCTGATATCAGCATAACAGAGGCACTGCAGGAGCAACGCGCCTATCACATGGAAACACAGTGGCCCAGAAGAGCTCTGGGCTACACCGTCCATGCCACTGTGGTCTAACCAGCTGTGGATACCTAACAACAGGTAAGATGCAATTCAGAGCTGATCACAGCAAACTCTGGAGATTACACCTTTGCAATGAGGACTCATGCTTGTTATTACTGACAAAAATCACGATATATAAAATATTTGATTTCTCCGAACAATACATGATATTTTAATGTGTTACTAATTTACTAATAATTATTAAATTTCTCTGGTGAACTGGACTTTGCACTCGTCTAGGAAAGCCACTGCTGGGTAAACAGATAACGACTCCTGCACAAAATCTTCCTTTGTTTTCAAAGCTGCAGTCTCATGCAACCACACCCTGAACTTCTCTTCAGCAGGAGACCTGCGTAACTCCTCCAGCAGGAGCCGAGGATTCTGGAAAACTCACATGGGGGTTAACGTCAGATCAGCTACGCTGTCTACAAAATTACATCCAGAAACTCAGGTAGAACTGAGATTGACTCCATAAACCATTTCTTTTGCTCTTAGTTTATCTGCAAGGAATCAGTCTGAGCTTCCTCTGCTGTGTTTTAATAAAGTTTCTAGACCAAGGTGAGTTGGAGGGAGATCCTGTAGAGGCAAATTGTACAATTCACGTGGCTTCAGGGAAATAATGCAGATGTTTTTAACAGTAGACTACAACTGGCAGTGACAGGATGAACATTTTCTGTGCTATCGTTTAGCAGTTGGATGTGACTGATGTAGTGAGAGGTTGTTTTTAACAGTAAACCTCAGCAAAACTTTCACTATTTTGTATGTTCTAATAACATCTAGAAATTATTATTTAAGAAAGATACAACAGAGTAGGGGAATGTTTTTTAAGACAGTGTCTGCCTTTGAACACTGCAAATGGGAATACAGAAAACCCGTGGACAGAGAATGCAGAGACTGTTTTCACGGACAGTGATTGATACTTAACTGTACCATCACTAGAGGGTGCCACACGATTACAGAGCTCCATTTCTGTTCTCAGCTCATGTTTTCATGCCTATACAGCAGCAAGTTACATAAATAATGGGATAACAACACGAACCTCTGCTTTCCTCTTGCACTGACATATGTCTGATTGCGCAGCAGAACTGGAACAGCAAGTTCAATCAGTCGAAAATTTAATTTTAAAAACCTGACCATTGTTCTGCTGATTTAGTTTGGCTGAACCAACTTAGTAAAGAAGTGACTCAGAGCCAGCACGAAGGAATGGTGGGATCAGTCCTTCACGCTGCACCTTAGAAAGACACCTACGCTGAGAAAGCTACAGCTCTGTCCTTGCCCAGCTACGCACTCCCATGCCTTGTTTCAGCACCAGCGTTCAAACAACTGTGCAGAGAGGTAGTTCAGATTGTGTAGGCAGCATTAGCTTCCTTGGTAGGGTAAAGCTTCCTCAGTGTTCTTAAGCAGCTCATCACAAACATCGGTATCAGTGCAAGGGAAGAACTCAACATGTGGAGCAACAGGCAAAGGGGAAGACCAAATCAGACCTCTTTAAGCTTCCAGGGAACTGCAACACAAAATGGGAGATGCCCACTCTCTAATGTACAAAAGGTTGTGAGCTGATCAGTGGGGAAAAAAAGAATGCTGGATTTCTACTCTAAACATCTTGCAGAAATTGGAGAACAAATTCACTTCACTGTGAAATGAACAGGGTGCACATCTGAAATTCTTTCAAGCAAAAGATGACCAGTCATCATCATTCAGTCAATAAAAATAGAAACCTAATGGCCCCTTTTATGTAGACACTCTGCTCAGTGCCTGAACACCTCAAGATCTCCCAGCACTTCCACTGCCAGGATCGTTAAGGCTGTCGAACAAAGCTCTCTTACCTCCTTCAAGGTCGATAACGAAAAACACTTTCAGATTGCTCGAGGCTGCTTTCTGACTGAGGTTACATTTTAAATCTTCACTGGGTCAGATTCTGATAATTATCATGCATGTAATTTTTCACAGGCTTGAATTAAGTTGATGGTTTTATTTCAGCTACTCATTAGTAGCAGCTCTTTATGGCTCTAGTTGAAAGGAGACAGTTTCCACTGGAATATCAGACAGCAGCTTTTCAGTGGTATTACTTACTCTGTTGTTTTGTACACATCAGAGTAGAGCCCTGCCTTCTGGTACTTCTTCTTTGGGGGTCGAGGGGCTTTCTTCTCACGCTGAGTTATAGCAGGCAAAGGCTGCTCAGTGTTTTCAGATTCATGTGGTTTCGCAAGGGCATCATGTGGACTGGGAGGTTCAGGTACTGCCTCAGAAAAACTGGAAGAAAAAGTAAAGATTAAAGATAGCCTTACCACATTTCATTATTCCTCTCTATAATCTGGTCAGTAGGAAAAGAAGTCCATGTTTCTGAATTACCAGATGTCTCAGCTATTAAAAAAACCACAATTCAATGATCATGATCAAGTGGTGGTTAGGCATAATCGTAAGAATTGTAGGATCTTTTAATAGTAAAGTTACTATTAATTACTACAAAAAGAATGTTCTTTGCACTGCTTATGTTTATCCCTTGGAGTTTCAGTTGAGTAATTTAGAAGGTGGCTTATGCTATCTGCTTTTGTATTCTAAAAATAGCGTGTGGTAAACCTTTTCTCAGCCTTCAGGAAAGCCATACAATATATCCTCTGAACATGGGGTTGCAGCAACGTTCTGTGAATCTAAATGGCTACACTAAAGTGTCCATTTCTGAAAACAAAATGGACAGTTATTTTTCAGAACTATTCTGAAAACACATAAAGGAAGACTCTTACGGCTCCTTAATCCACACACGATGAAGGAACGATCTTTGCTACGATTTCTCATCAGTAAATCTGTTACCATCTCATTAGAAGTATTCTTCACCAAGACAACCATAGAACTTGCTTCACTTGAGACACAAGCACAAACTCAACAGTTTTAGATTACCTGAGATTTCACCCTATTTTGGGGTGTGTTCAGCAACTCAGGAAGACCCTAAGCACACTTAAAACTGGTATCTTGGTTCCCTTTAAATTGAACTCCTTAATAAGAACAAATGTGACATTCAAGTAGGACTCTCTCAGACTGAAATGCTATAAAACCAACAATGACTATATCGAGGGTTCAAAATTGTAAGGGAGTCACCTCTTATTGCTCTCCTGTTCATCTTCTGGTGAAGACTTTTGTCGCTTCCTGGCCTGTTCCTCCGCAAGCCACCTCTTCCTCTTCCAGCCTTTTCGGTGATCTGTATTCAAGTTCACACTTTGCACTACAGCTTCGATCACATCGGTAATGGTGTCAGGCCCAAGATGTAAGGGACTGCTGCTTTCTTCTCTTTTGTCTAACTCCTGGCTGACCAGCCGGGCTGCCTGGAAGGCTTGCATTGAAACGACAGCCTGCATCGGGTATTTCCGGGGCCTACCTGGCCGGCGCTTCACAAAGTTATTCCCTGTTCGCGACTGCCTTTGCAGTTTTTTGGCTTTCAGAATCTTATTGACATGGTCCAGATTTTTTTTTGTTGCCAAGATCTTGTTATAATTGCACATTTTCCTTGCTTGTCGCTGCATGGCTTCAACCACACTTCTCTTGAGATGATGTGAGGAATAGCTGTTCGGTAGTCGGTCTGACAGAAGGGAGATACTGTCACTACAGGAGCTGCTGGGAACTGCTGGAGCTACGAGGCTGTCCTGTTTGCCCAGAGTTCTCTCCCTGTTGTGGTTTCGAGCAGGACTGGCTGATGGTGGAACAGACACATTTGCAATGACCGCTTCTAAGGTTTTGTCCAAAGTAGCCTGGCCTTCATGCTGTGCCATGCGCTGCAGTAAGCTGTCCACTGGATCCTCACCAGCTGCTGCCAGCCTTGCTCCCCGGCTGGGTACTGCCATCACTGAAACACAGACAGACAGACAGACGCTGGAACAGGCTTGAGAAACTGTCAAATCAGGCTGGAACTAAACCACAACAGTTGGATAGACCGACAGCCTCTTCTACTCTTCTAATCACTTTGAAAACCGAGCAACCTGAACAACTCTGAAAGAACTGGAAGGATTTACACTTTCAGCTTTCATTTTTAGATGAAATAATAAAGGTAATTTATCCTTTGTTTTCCTACGGTCTTTAAATAAACATCGGGATAGAGCTGAGGGATCCTCACAGAAACACCATCTGTCTAGCACAGCGAGCTCTGTGAACAGCTGCACCATCCAACGATAACCAGACGACACAACACAACCCATGTGGACACACACATCTAATGGATGTCCTTCAACCAGAGTTTCTGTTTGGAAACTGATCCAAAAGGATGGGACAACTGAAGGCTGTGGTCCCCGAAACAGCTGCAGCCCCAGCCAGCCACACTTGCAGCCCTTGGTAACAAAGCAGCTCTCTGACAAGCACGCTGAAATCCCACATGCATTCCAGATCTACGCGAAATACAACAAAGACGGGTCTTTTCAGCTGCATCACCAGTTCGATGACTTTGAAGTTGATAAACTTGTGATTCATTCCATTCCTATGCTCTCCTGCACAAAGTATGCCTGAACTTTCAACACCTTCCTATACACGGACTTACACCGATCGCAGGTGTCCCTTTAAAATGCGAAAGTGAAAGTTACCAAAACAGAGAGGAAAAAGAGAGAACACTTCTTCACTGAAGTGGAAGAAGTCAGTATTTCCATAAACACATTGCTGCTGTCAAAGTTCTCACAGCAATGCTGTCTCAGCTCTCTGTAGGAGCATAGGTCTTGGTATAGCAGTGGGCCACCAAATATTACTTGCCTGTAGAAGATGTGCTCTCAGATGTTGTTCTCTTCCTGGAAGGGCTGCAATTTGTGCTCTCTGACTGCCTCTGGGAAGGTTTGTCCTGTGTTGGCAAAGTGCCTGAAAAGCAGATGAGGGAAGAGAAAAGCACAAAAAAATCATTTCGGTCTGGCTGTGCCAAAAACAACGCACTGTAGACACTAAATATTCAAACTAAGGTTACTCTTTTTTAGCTTCAGGAACACACACAGGTGGGGAAGAACAGAAACACACCATCAAGGAGGAATTTCTCACAGGCTAATGGCATAGGTAAAACAGCAAACAAGTCATGAGCAAAAGCCACTTAATATAATCAGTCTTTTATGCAAAAAAAGAACACTAATCACCATATTCCTACTTTCAAATGAGCCCTCTAGCTTCATTCCTTTTCACAGAACAGTTGAGTTTGGAAAGGACCTCTGCAGATTACCTAGACCAACCACTCTGTTCAAACCAGGATTGAGGTTTGCAGGTTGCTCAGGGCCACCGCGTGTGTTTTCAACATCTCCAGCGATGGAGACTCCACAACCCAGAGTTCAATCATCCTCACAGCAAGACACTTTCTTCTTATGTACGAACAGAATTTCCTGTACTTCAGAGTGTGCCCATCGCCTCCTGTCCTGTCACTGGGCACCACCAAGAACCGTGCGGCTCCTTCTTCTTTACCTCCTCCCTCAGGCACAGGTCGGTGTTGGCAGGATCTCCCTTGCACATTCTCCTCTGCAGGTTGAACAATCCCAGCTCTCCCAAGCCCTCTCTGTATGACAAATGCTCCAATCCCTTCCTCATCCTTGTCGCTTTTCACTGGGCTCGCTGCAGTATGTCCATGTTTGTCCACGTTGCGCTGAGAAGTCCAGAACCAGACACGGCACTCCAGATGTGGTCTCACCAGAGCTAAGTAGGGGGGAATAATCATCATCCTCGACCTGCTGGTAACACACTTCGTAACGCAGCCCAAGATGCTGCTGCTCCCAAGAGTCTTTCCAGCCCATTCCACCAGCCAGGGAAGGTCCCTCTGAGCAGCGGCACAACCATTTGTGTACCCACCGCTCCTCTCGGCTGTATCAGAGTGCACCTTGCTGAGGGTGCACTCTGTCCCATCACCCAGGTCATTAATGAACAGGAACTGATCCCTGGGGCACTCTGTGAGCGACTGGCCTTCAGCTGGGCTTCATGCTGCTGATCATAACCTTCGGTGACTGGCAGGTCCGCTGATCTTCAGTCCACTTTGTTCTCTAAGAACGTTTCTCTTCCACTCCTCAGGCAGAACCGCGTCATGTAAGACACTATGAACTGCACAAAGCTGGGAGCTAGAAAAACATTCTTAAGGAAAAGTCCCACTTTAGATCTATCTCTTGCCAAGTTTTCCCGTGCTTGTTGGCTGCAACGCCTGGAGAGACACCAGTGTCGGCCGGCAACGCGAGACTCTGTGAGCGCTGCGAAGCGACGGACTGTGCGGCGCGGGGCTGGTGGTGGCGGGCAGGGAGCTCTGCCTCCTGCGCTCCCGGCACTGCCGCTCGGTTCACGCCCCGGGACCGAGCCGTGCTGCGCTGCCGCTGGGGAATGATCCACTCGTGCCCCCACCTCTCCCCGACTGGTTGCTCCGCTCCGTGTGCGGCGGATGGAGGCGCGAGGACTTTGCCACCGCAAACGTCACTCCACACAAAAACCCATCTCAGATCATTCACAGCAATGGAAATCCTCAGGAAATTCCCAGAGCTGCAGGAATTTCCAGCTACCACAACCACTCCTCGGAGCCAACTTTAACCCTTTTGGTGATCTGGCACTTTGAGGTTTTCTCTCCATCGCTGCAGGAGAAGCAATCTCATGGCTTTATGGCTTTCTCCCGACTTGGCTCCGTTCCGAGGAGATTTAGTCATACGAAACAGAATGAAGTAATAGGAACTTGTAAAAGAATCCAGCCACTTCCAACTACCCTTAAAATAAAGAAGCAAAACAGAAACCTCCCAAACGTCAAAATAAAACAGAAAAACCCCGAGCATGGGTAGCCAGAGCAGGGAGGTGGCAGGAGGCAACAGGAGTATCACAAGAGAGGAAGATGAGAGTAAGGAGCGTGAGAAGGAATTATTCATTACTGGTATCGGCTTGTTTGCTTGGCTCTTGTTCTGTGAAATATTACTCACAAGTGGTTTTGGACACGATATAAATTTCAGGGGAGAGTGTAGGCAAGTACTGGAGGGAGGGAGGAAAAACTATCAGGCTCCCTGCACACATCAGAAACCAGCCAACCAGAGCACAAGCTACACTTTTGTCTTTAGCAGGTTATCTTTGTCACGTGGTCTCAATAGTGCGTCCACGGCAATTAAGATGGAAAATTATTCCCACGAACATCTGTAATAATGAAGTACAGCACCAAGTGACGCTTAAGCCAGTGATGCAGAATAGAGTTTCTTCAAGTCCTCCATCTTATGAGATTTTGTTTGCTTCGTATCACGCCGCTGACAAAGGCCCGTTTCAGAGTGGAGGTCTTCTCCTTGAACAGCAACCCTCTGACAGCACTGCCACGACGTGCTGTGTGTACAGCCTCAGCTGGCTCTGCTTCCGCTTTGCTCGAGGCTACGCAAGGCGAGGTTCCCAGCTATGAATAAAGCAGTCACGACTCCGTTTTGGTGTTGGGCATTCCCAGCACCATTCAGCAACTGCTCTGAGCTACTGCTAAAGTCATCAAGTCAGGGATCCAAAAGCTACGCTGCAGTAAAGATTCTCAAAATAACTAAAACGGGAGTTACAAAAGAAAAAGGAAACATTTGCTTAAACAGAAATGCTCTCCACAATAGTAGTACCAATAGCTAGTCTAAACCAAACCAACCAAACTTCAGACAGGAACAGAGCTTTCTGAAGCATCAAAAATCATGAGAAACTTTAGTTCCTTTCTCCAGAAAGTTAAACTCAGAAGAAAAAAGTTGAGTCCTTTTCATGGGAAAGCATCCTGAGCACAACTGTATGTACTGATGTGACAAAGCAAGGGAGATGTGCTGGGAAGAGATACTTACACATTCCCACAAGCAGCTCTGGAGGAGAAACGACATTAGCCTGGACCTAATGCTGCACAGAACTGTGCTCTAATGGAACAGAGACACTCAACTTGCGGAAGCAAGAGGAGTCCTGAAGTTCAGCACAGAAAGGTTCCTACAAAGCTGAAGCTACACCTGCCCTCCTTTCCTAGCACGTTTGTTACAACACGAACTGGCGGGACTCGCAGGACAGCGCGCACAATCAGAGCTCCCTTACCTGACAGTGGCTGTAACGCCTTTTCAACAGAAGGCAGCGGTTCCTTTCGGAGAGGCCGGTTTAGGGAGGTGTCTTGTGCACTGAAGAGTCCAGGGCTGTCAGTTAATTTTTTACGTCCATTGGTGCTGGTAGAGTTTGTGACTCTGCAGCTGCCTATTGCACTTGTGAAAAGATTTGTGTGTTCATCACTGCTGGCTGGCTCAGAGCTTGGAGTAAATCCCCCCAAGGACAGACCTGGGGAATTTTCTGAACAGTCTATCTGCAGCGGTGTCTGCAACCCCAGTGCTAAGGAATTAGACTCTGAAGGCTCTCTCCTGACCCACTGTTCATCTCTGCTCAGCAAACCCTTTGAAGGTGACAGGTGTGGACAAGACATGTGACATCGGTGTTTCTCTTTATGTTTGTACCTCTCACCAACAGCCTCTTTCCCAAATCGGTAGCGCTTCAAGGACTCCAGAACTGTTCTAGAAGAGCTATTAGCTGTCAGAGTGTCCATGGAAACCTGCGGCTGTTCAGAAGAACGATGTTCTCTGTGTTTATGGCGATGTCTATGCTTATGCTCGAGCATCCAGCCATACGCCATTTCGGGTGGAACACTGGGGTATGTGCTCATCGACAAAAGCGGAGTCCTACTTGTCGTGAGAAAAGCCTCCTGGCGTAGAAGTTTATGTTTCTTCTTGTGGTATTTCGTGGGATTGAGAAGCAAATGGCCTGTATGCATGTAGGAAGGTGGTGGCAGGGGGGTAGTGAAAGAAGGAGAAGGTGGAGGAGGATAAAGAGTTGGAGGGTACCTTCCGTAATAACCTAAGCCGATGGGAGCAGCTGCAAGGGGAGAAGGAGAGTAAGGCATGCCGTAAGAGGGATAGAACCCGGTACTGGAGAGGGGAAAGCTGAGACTATGCATAAAAGGCATTTCTGCCATAGCCTCCCGCATTTTTGGAGGCCTGCCTCTCTTCTTCTTTAAATCAGGTTTTCGAATGTAGTGCAAAGGATCTAAAGGAAAAGTGGGATGGGTATAGAAACTGTTGAAATTTATCCTAAAAATAGTAGGCAGTAAATCTCGGGGAATAAAATGGTGACTTCTGTGAGTTATTCTAATTTCACTTAATCGACTTATTAATTCTTCTAATTCGGCGAGGAAATCTGGGTCCTGCCTACCTCGAAGCTGAGGATACTTCTTTTTCCTTTTTCGCTTCTGTCTCTTCATTTTGTCGTAACTAAGGTAATCGTGACTGCGGCGCTTACATTTGTGCTTATGCTTTTCTTTCAGATTACTTAAAACGGTGGAAGTTTCGGGCGGAATAAGGGAAACGTGATCAAACGAATGCCTTTTCTTCTTCTGCCCACAAAACTTCTCCGCTCGATCTGAAGTACTGTTATTATCTGTTCCTATTCCGCTGTCGCTGGGAATTGTCTCATCACTGTGGGACTCGCTTACCGGGGAAGGAGTGGCTTCTTTCAGCGATGTCAGCTCACTCAAGTGAGAAGGAGAGTTTGGCAACAACGTAGGTGGAGATAATCTCCTCCTTCCCTTAGCAGCTTTTTTCATCGCGAGTGTCTGAACAACACTTCCTTGTCTGGAGTGTATGTGTAAATACGGCACCGAGCTGGGCTCAATAAATCCTGCATCGCTGCTGACGGGGCTCTGTCCCCCGCTCACGGCAGAAGACTGGGAGCAAACTGGAGATGGGAGAATCTCCGAGTTATTAGCTGCTGAAGGCAGCAAATGGGGAAGGACTTGTCCTAGTGACGTACCAGGGGCTTGTTGAGCAGACTTCTCGAGAACTGTCAAGCTGGCAGAACTGCTGGTTAAAATACCATTCAGGACAGCTTTAGGTTTTCTTCCTCTCCTTTTTCCTATATAAATGGTTCCTTTCTTGCTGACATTTATTTGCTGGCCTAATTTTGAACCAAATGTGGCAGCAAGAGTTGACACCGTATTGTGGAGTTTCGATTGCACTTTCCCTTTGTTATTTGGTTCCACTGTACTAGACAGAATCTGATTCAAAAGTTTCTTTCGCTTCAGAGTTTTCATTTTATTTATTTTTCGAATAATTGTTTTCATTAACTGTCCATTATTTCTCTTGGCGACTTTTCTGTCTGAGTCTACTTCCAAATCAGTCATGCTACAAATATTAGGTTTTTGGACTTCTTCTGGCCCTTGGAGCTGGTCCTTTCTCTCAAAAAAATCCCCACTTCGATGTTGGTCGCTTTCAGACCCTATCTTGCTTGAGTTATCTGTTCCAACAAAAGGTGCCACAGAAAGAATAGGCGGCTTCATTTTAATTGATGACCTGATCTGTCTTTTAGGTCTCCCCCTCTTTTTAGGAAAAGGTTGTCCTGATAAGCTCTGTTTTAGGGAGGGGATTTCTACTTCAGGCTGCAAAACTGGAGGTTCCTGCTCTTCTTTTGACTGCACTGAAAACACTTTTGATGCTGGGATTTTTAGAGTTCTTTTGGGGGGACCTTCGAGCTCTGGCATCTCCTTGGATTTAGGTCTTCCTCTTTTGGGTTTATACATGTCAGGTAAGAAATCATCGGGCATACACAAAGCAGAGGGTGGTTTGTGAGCACTGTAGAACTTTTGAGTTTGCTTGTCAGTCTCAGCTAGCAGCGCAAGAGACTGCCCGTTCGCTTCATTCAGTTTTGGCAACTGATGCTTGACAAATTCATGCTCCACAAATGAAGACGATCCCATGTTTTTCAAGAATTTGGCCTGCTCCAAATTACTGCTTGATAGTGCACTGTATGAAATGTTTTTAAAAAGCTCTGACCTTTCTAGTTCTAGGCCCTTTGGAGGTCGACATGTGCTTCTTGACACCACTTTAGTCCATCGTGGTTTCCTTCCTTTTCTTTTCTTTAAAGGTTTTGATTGCTGAGTAGTGCTCAGGTTTTTTGCTCCTTGGCAGGATTTATCTGATGCAGCTATTGCACCAATCTTTAGGAACTGCTTGCTACTAAACAAGCTTGTAAAACTAACTACTGAAGGGGTGACAGTAGCGTGAATGCCTGTTTCAGTTGCCATAAGTGGCTTTTTCGCTGTAGAAGGACTACTTCTCAAAGTTTCCACATAAGTAGCTTTTGAATCATTTAAATCCTTATCGGCACCTTTAAAATCGGTGCTCAGAGTATGATTCAATGTTCTGTTTATATTCAGAAGTGTACTGTCCGAGGAAAACTGAGTTTTGCCAATCTGGTCTGAAATACCTTCTAAGAGATCTGCCGTGGAACTTAGATGCAATGAGTTAGATGCTAACTGTGAAGATGTTGTCGAGAGGCTCCTGTTTAAGGTGGTAACAGACACTGTGGGTGAAGGTGACGGGAGATTTCCCTCTCCTACTGCACTGAACGGGGACTTTGCTGTCGATACATCTGAAGCACCTCCTGTTCTGAAGTCTGGTGAAGTGCAATATACTGGAGGCTGTTTCTCATGCTTAGATGTTTCAGAAATCCCTTTTTCACTGGCGGAGTAAGCATCCTGCGGAATGCGGACTCCTTCGTTAAACATCTCTTTGCCTACATCAGCAATTTCTTTCCGAATTGAAAATTTTTCCAAGGTACTCTCTTTATTCTGTCTCATAACATGCTTCTCAAATGTTTTGGTGGTAGCATTTTCCTTCAGTAAATCTGTAGTCTCATGGCTTTCAAGGCTACTGAGGTTTGAATTGCAAGGAAGCTTAAAGGGTTCCGAGGCAGGCATGAGAGAGTCTGCTTTCAGAGTGCCCGAGTCCTTGTTAACCAGACCGACTGGACTGCTGATTCCTGTTGGCTTCTTTCCAGAGTCCTTGCTAGCCAATCCAACCGGACTGCTCATCCCTGGCATTTTCCTCCCAGAGTCCTTGTTAACTGGTCCCACTGGGCTGCCAACCCCCGGTGTCTTCCTTCCAGAGTCTTTGTTAGTCAGAACTGTTGTACTGCCAGTCCCAGGCATCTTTCTCCCAGAATCCTTGTTAACCAATCCTGTAGGAGTATTTACTCCCAACAACTTCTTCCCAGCATCCTTGTTAATCATTCCTGCTGGAGTGCTGATCCCTACCGGCTTCTTCACAGACTCCTTATTAGTCAATCCAGTTGGAGTGCTGATACCTAGAAGTTTCCTCCCCGCATCTTTGCTGATTAATCCAACTGCAGAGCTGGTCACTGGCTGTTTCTTTCCAGAGTCCTTGTTAACTAACCCAGTTGGAGTGCTGATCCCCGGCGGCCTCTTCCCAGAGTCCTTGTTAACCAATCCAAGCAATGGGCCAATCCCTTGTGGCTTCTTCCCAGAGTCTTTGTTAACCAATATGGCTGCACTACCCATCCCTAATGGCTTCTTCCCTGAGTCCTTGTTCACCAATCCAACAGCAGTACCAGACCCTGGCAATTTCTTTACCAAATCTTTATTAACTAACCCACTTGCAGTTATGGTTCCTGGTAGCTTCTTCCCAGAGTCTTTCACCAATCCAGATGCAGTTCCACTTCCAGGCTTCTTCTGCTTGGTTTTGGAAGACTTCGACGGAGGACAAGTTGCAATAAGTTGAGCCAATTTTTCTGTTACAGTTGTTGCTCCATTAATTTGTGTTCTATCCTTTAAGTCAGAATTATGGCTACTGATAAGAGTCGGAGGAGATGACTTTATATAATCTGTCATTTCAGAGTGCAATGGGGAAACTTTCTTAGTTAAAGGATTCGTTTCTACTTGTATACCTTCTTCCACAGGCAATTCAACTGTTGCAACTTCTCCAGCTTTCTTGTATGACTTCGAGGGGTCCTAGAAGTTAATAAAAAAATAAAAAATAAAACCCTTTAGGAACAGAACACAAAGACTCAGAGTAACGCAGTATCTTTCTATGTTGAGATGAGTAATACCTGCTTTTGATAACAGGGTAACTATATAAACACATGCCTTGTGATCCTATTAATTTTAAAGCAGTGGTCATCTGAAAACCAGTGAAAACAGATCACCCTCTATGGCTCGGACTAGCCCCAGTCATTGTCTGTCTCTTTACTAGGTCCACACTCAAACACTTGATGTACCGGAAGCTAAATTTCATTGGCTGTTATGATCACTGCCCTACCAGCCAGAAAGCAAACAAGATTTCACAAGAACAGCGATATGTCAGTGATCAAAGTTCTGCTCTGAGGGGAGGGTGGCCGTGAGCATCAGCTGGGGTCGGATGTCTCCGAACCTGCTGCAGTAGCTCAGCAAAACTCACCAGTCATATCGGTTACTGGTTCTAAAGCCGTGCTGTAAGAGAGATTGCGGTCTACGGAGAATAGCTTGGCATTTAGCCCAGCTCTTCTGTGGCAGCTGCAATCTTATGTAAATTATGCTGGAGAGTCACATTTCAGGAACTTCCCCCCAACTCTGCCACCCTCATACTCACAAAACCCACCGCTGAGAGGTGGGGAGTAGCTACGACCCGTCCTACCACACTGGAGACAAAAAAGGTGTCAAGCCTTCCCGAAGCAACTTCGATTGCACCATCGCTCCATTAGGTGGGAAGGAGAGGCCTGAGGTTCACAGCACGTTAGGCAGCACTTGCAACACGTACAGCACTTCACAGCTCCAGCGGCTGCCGTGGCCACGTTTACACACAGCTCTACAAACCTGCGTCTAGCGTTTTATTTTCATTTTGCTCCTGGTGCTGGAAGCAGCACATTCAGTGTTCAACTTTCTGTCATCGTTCTAGGGAGCAGAGAGTCCTGCTTCACTGCTTGACTTGAACAAATATGCACCTTAATACCAGAGAAAGCACATTTTAATGCCGACGGTTTTATGAGGACTAATAACGAATCACTCCCAGAAAAAATAAAAATACTTTGAGTAATTAGTCTAACACAAAATCTTATGTCCCTGACTCTGCAGAAAATAATCCTGAGCTACTCAGAAAGAAAAGACTTCTTTAGCTTTCCTACTTGGAAATTTACAGTTAGCGGCTGGGATTTCATTGGCAATATTTCCTGTAGAGCTTCCCCACCTAACGGAGGGTGACAGAGAGAACTGCAGGAGGCTGCACTCAGCAGTTTCAGAGAGAGGTAAGGAGATGGAGGAACAGGGCATGTTTCAGCCTGCTGCACTGTTCCACCACGACTATTTTTGAATTACAGCAGGCTGTTACTTTCGCTTTGTGCCTTTCTATTTTCTGCAATTTTAGTAATGCAACTTCACTGTGTCATTGGCTACATTTACCTTGCAAACACAGATTAACCCTTCGTATACATCTGCTGAAACTAACAGAGGCACAATTTATATCTGAGGCTCCGATTTTCAGGCTCAGCAAAGGCACACCAGCCGTAGGGCCACATCTCTCTGTCACTGGACACTCTTCTGAAGGAAGATTTTGAGTACGCCAGGGAAAGAAAAAGCTTTGGGTATGTCAGGCAAACATCATATCATCACAAAATGAAAGCATTTTCCTTTCCTTTGGGTAGACTCTACCGTAGACAGATTTGTGCAGGTAGCCTTACGAATAGGACCCAGGCTAGAGAATTAAAAACTTTCAGCCTTGGGAACCTCTGAAACAGGAGCCCCACGAACAGATTCCCTTGGTGAATCGCCTTGCACTGCAAAGTTGAACAAGGCTATGCAAGGAACGTGTAAGGAAACCAGAGAATACAAATATGTACGCATAAGGAGACACAGACAGGTGCAAGAAATACATGAGTGTAGGGAAAAACTTCAGCTTTAAATCAACAGGCGTGGACTAAAATGAGAGAGAGTGCGGAGGACATATACTAAGATTTTATTAGTTTGCAAACCTTGTGGATATATTGGAAAAAAGAGCAAGCTGTAACAAAACACTTCTAAGACTCCGCATCTGTGCAACTACACTCATAATTCTTGCCATTTATCCTGTTTTCCCTATCTGTCTTACTTGTTACATCACGCAGATCATAAAACATGCTCGAGGCAGGGCTATCTCCTCACATTTGGAAAATACCTGGCACATCTCTCAAGCCACTGCACTTACATGAAGATAATCATCGGGCTGTTTTCTAACAGATCTGGAAAAACGTTTTTTGCTTTTCAGACATTGCTCGATACACCCATTGCAGGGTGTCAGCTAAGACACAGCAAAACCAATGGTTCTGACAGGTAAGAAAAAGAATAAATCCAAATAGCGGAGACAAGCACAGCAAATACACAGCCCCATTTAAAGAGAGACAAGACCCCCCCACACACTTTCTTCTATACAAGAGACTAAAAATTACACTATTATTTCTCAGAAATTGACCTCACTTCAAGTTAACGTGGCAATTATCTTTCGCTGCTCTTAAAAAGCCATCGTTGGCAAGCTGTGAAAGAACAAAAGCACTTTTTCCTGCCAATGGAAATTAAATCAAACCATTTCTAACTTCAGAATCTTCAATATCCGAGCTTGCATGGAAAAAGTTAGTAGAACGTGATTGTGCAGAGACGCCACACGGTTTAAATTCACTATGACTTGCAAACCACCACGTAAACACTACTCACTTGTTTTGAAGGACAGTGCTCGTTCTTCTCATCTGTCATCTTCCCACTCTTTGGGGTCCTTCTTGGTTGCTTGATGCTGGTTTTTATGGCAGGCCTGCACACATAATTCTCAAGGTTCTTGGGAGGCTTTTTCGTTCGCTTTGCTTGAAGACCGATCTTCAGTTTCAAGTTTCCCTCGGAAAAGTTTGTTTCTTTCACTGAAAACTGCTGCTGTGCATCAGTCAGAGCCTCGTTCTTCCCATTCTCAGGACTGTTCCCCTCCCGATTCTTCTTTTTACTCTCCTCTTCTTCCTTGGTGCAACCTTCTAACTCTACTTCTCCTTTTCCCACCAATGTGCCAACGTTTACTACAGAGGGGCTTTTCCCAGAAAACCCTTCAGAATCAGAACCCAAGCCTAACATAGCAGTATTCTGAGGGTCCATCACAGGCGGAATATATGCCTTCGGGTAAGTTTAGGGAAGATTCACAGAGATATGTTCCACAGAAGATCTGTTCTACTACTGGTAGCCAGCATCTTTTAGTCTGCAAAGGAAAAGAAAGACAGAATTTAACTTTTATTTTCTAGCAGAAATAAAATTAGTATCGAAAACAATCAGAAAGCAAAGTTACACAGCTGATGTTTCAAAACACCAACCCTTCCTGTAACCTACTACAAAAATACAATTTATCTGTAAAATCATTTTAAATGATAGGTGAAAAATCAAAAATATGTGAATTCCATAATTTTCGATTCCTCCACAGGACACTTCAAACGATAGTTGAGGCTTTTAGCATTCACCATGAAAATATTTTTATTTTTAATTTAAAACCAGAGCCCAGCTGCTCCTCGTACTGGACCCACTGGAACAGCGGCACCTAAGGAATGATGCAGCTAATGAAACCTAAGACAAAGCATCTAAACCCCAGAGACAATCTGATTTTAATCACCTCAGCCACGAGGTAAATTGAGCGTAATCCAAGTACGCGCTGGATTACAAACATGCCGCAAGATCTCCTTATTGGTTAAAGACTTTCCACAATTCAGGAAGAAGGATGGGAGGGCAGGAACAAACCCACCAAACAACCCCGCCAAACACATTCACACACTGATCCCTACTTCCTGGAGCGTGGGAACAGCCAAGTCCACACTTCCATCATCAGAGACACTGTTATGCGTCTATAGTTAACCTATTTATCGTAAGACATTTGCGGGAACCTTTTAATCTCAACTAAAGCAAAAGTTGGTTCGAATCAAGTTGCAAGGGTCCCAAATCCCAGGCTGGCAGAGCACTGGCGCAGGGCCAGCGCTGCCTCCTGGGCACCCCGAGGCCATAGGCTGCTCTTCACACCACCACCAAAGAACAAACAGAATCTGTGCACGCCGTTATACTGTCGATATTTTATTTGTGCAAATGAAAAATCATCACACGCAATGTTTACAGAAGCAGGGCTTGGAGAGTAGCAGCCCTCCAAAGGACCCTGTGCACAGACAAACTCCTGCCGAAGTGTGACAGCCGCAAGGACACAGTCCTTCCACCGCACTGGAAAAGTATCAGGGCTTCTGGACACTGCCCTGGCCACCATCGCCCATACGCCCACCATCCTCTGGATGGGACGCACCAAACCACTCCACACCAAACCCCACTCAGCCTCGACAGCAGCAGGGGAGAGAATTCTGCTTTCTCAAGTTCCAGGAGCCAAACCAGAACAATCCAGGAGGATATATTTGTTTTAGGGGCATTCTACGCAGAACATGTTTAAGTATCTTCATCATTTAAATATCTTAATAATTTCTGAAGATGAAGTATGTCAGAAACAGATCTGAAAACAATACCCGTGTGCTGAAAAGAGCATCCCGTGAACTAACCCAGCACGCTTTCCTGTTCTTATCTACCACACAGTTATTAAGGCTGAACTGGAAAGAATGCTATGAAAAGACTTCAACGGCTTCAATGAGTTTGAACGGTTTCAGAAAGGTTTCAATGAGCTCAGCAATTATCTATGACATTTGGCCTCCTGGCAGGTCAACACATGCACACTCGGGCCCATCAGCACATGGCAGGTCCCAAAGCCATATGCCTCTTGTCCAGACAATAATTAGAAAAACAGCAGTCAGGAGGTGGTAGTTGGAGGTGGCTCAGTAAACACAAGGACTGCATAAAAAGGGGGAAGGATAAGGAATGTGAAAGGCGATACTGGGAGAGGACTAAGGCAACTGCAGTGGACACAGCGCGGAAGACAGATGCCAGGATTAGTGGGGACAGAAAAAATGCTTCTGAGAACACAAACCACAAATCACTAGAAAGCTAGGCTTCGTTGGCTGCCTTCTCAGAGAAAACAAACTTATTTTCACATGCTCTGTGCACATTATTAGAATGGATTTTTATCTACAGCTATGACTTTTCAGCTAAGAACATCCTGAAAACCCCAAACTGCTATTATGGCTCGTAAGACCAGAGGCAATTAGATCAAATCTCCATTTTACAACAATCAAAACGAGTAGAGCAGCGTGACACAGGGGCTGGAAAGTGAGTCAGTGACAGCTCCTGGTTCAAGGCCCAACGTTCATTCCATTTGGGTACACTAGGTCATGGAAAATGATCTTCTTCATAGATGCTGATGTACAAAGGAAAACAGGCCATCATTAAAATAATTATAAGCTAATGCATGAAGGTCAAGAAAAGGAGAGAATCCTACAGGCTACTACACAACTCTCAAATATGTGTTCACACAAACGTTTCCTTCTCTAGCGACAACCGACCAGAAGAGCCACAACATTCCAGTCATTTTCTTACAAGTAAAATTAAGTAATGAACTTAAAACCTGAAACCAAATTAAATTGAGACATCACCTATACTGCTCTGTTTGGCTCCAAACTTACTTAATAGCGAGACTTTATTTAAGTAAACCTAAACTCATTTAAGTTGACCTTAGGAACTGCAAGACCAAGTGCACAGTGCGGACGAAAGGAGAGCAGCGTTAAAAGCTGCGCCGTCACCGTCAGTGACTATCCTAGAAACAAACTCACAAAATTGATGGCTCTCATAAACACGTAGCAGGTCATTTTATTTATCCATTAATTCCTCTCTACACAGACAACAAAAATGCTAATCCTGGACGTAATCATCATTTTGCCTCAATCACTGTAATCTTCTTCTCTCTGACTCTCCAATTACCCCACTCTAATTCACAGAAAACGCGTCTGCCAATTTGATCACTTTGGTAATTGTGAACTGATTAGATCTCATCTCTCCCCATCGCAAGAATGCTGCTGCTTCGCCACCTCGTCAAGTTCAAGCTTCCTGTCATTGTCCTCAAGGTGTGCGCAACTGCACCTTGGTTCTTCCCCTGCTCCCGTTCCTTGGTGCTTTCTGTGTCACCGGTGACAACCCTCAGACGTGCTCTTTCCTCTTCTTCCTTTTCTCTCCGTAACATCATTGCTTTCCCTGCACTACCCTTCACACTTCGCACGTCCTGCTTGCACCAGTCTACAGGATCTTTATCATCGTTCTTGCAGGTTGTGCCTTAGAATCGCCTTGTGGATCTCAATGAAAACGAGCAGCCAAATGATGAGAGCTAGGAAAGCTTGCACGGATTTACCCTGAAAACTCCAAAGATTTGGTGCTTTCAAGACCTAAAACTATCTTATTTACCTGTGTGATATAAGGTACATATCCGTGCCTTCTCTTTCCGTTTTGTTTCGTTAAATTGCAACTCTTGTCTTTAATTATACTCCAGGCTTCTTCAGGTCAGAAAAAATGGACTATGGACTTGCAAAGTACCTGCTTCGATGATGCCGATCCCTGAAAGAGATCTCTGCATTTTCCCACGACAAAGACCTTTACAAGAAAAGCACCACATCCATCTGGTGCACCCAGCAAGACTCACGTGACGCTAAAGCTGTGCAGCCTGGCTGCCCGTGCCCACAGCTACGTATTTTCTAAGCTTGCACACTGTCGTTGAACCACGCGGCTTCCTAACTTCTGGGACTACAAAGCACTGCTATAGCGGAGCAGCATCGCATTCTGCACCTGGCCAAGAACCCTGCTCAGCAGTTCCTATCCCACTGCTCAAGTTTTGCAGACCCACAGCAGCTCCTTCCACTTAGACCAAGGTTTTTTATTTAAAGATGAAAGAAACGACCATTTCCCTGGGGATTCTGCTCCAGGACCCAAGCCACATTTTGCAACGACGTCCATCTGTGGGATCTTAGGGTAACATAATTTTCGCTAGATTAAGAACCATCTAGGATCAAATCTCTCTACCGCCTGACAAATGACGATCAAACCACGTCCCAAACATCTCCCTAAGAGAGATAACTGGGGCCGTGCCCCAAGTCCCCCAGAGCCAGGATGGCCACACGCACCGCGTGAGCCACGCTGCACAACAGGTAGTGCCGTGATACAGAAAAGCAGGAACAAATAGATACATTTATTTCACGGGATAATCATATTAGGTCTGCATATCAGATTTGATTTTTTTATTCTTTTTGAAAACTGTGAGAGGAAAAGCACGACCTCACTGGAGTGGAAGAAATATGTCCACAATGGTAGAAGTCGACCTCTTGCCAATGGCAGCGCTAATTAAATTACTTCTTTAAAAAGTCAACAATCCATCTGACAACAATACCTGTCTAAGAATAACTGTAATTCAGTAACTACACGTGCTATTTCCATCCTTCCGCAGCATTATGATTTATATCAATAAGCCTGTCTCTTGGACCAAGTGTTTAAACTGCTTTTTTGTATCCTCAAGGATGATTTAAACTTCTGAATTCAACTGAAAACAAGCTGCTTCTTTTTGTAAATTATGACTCAAATTATTTTACTGTTTATTATCACTCAAACATTAAGTGCTTTTCACATGGCTGTTGACTGCCTGTAGCAATCAAATGCAACTGAAGTCCAAAAAGAAGCTGTGATAATTTTGTCTTTAAAACCAAGACGTACTGAGACCCCCTCAAAAAAAACCCCAACAACAAAACGTTAAAAAAAAATATAAATCTACTGTTTAGAAAAGCTACTGAAGCTTTAATTTTCGAGTCAGAATGCTTCTTAAGAACTCAAGTAGGCAGACAGATGATGATTTTAGAGCCCATCTCCACCCATATGTTCAGCCAGCTGCTAGAGCTTCCCCATTCATGCAGAGGCAGAAGTACCAGGGATGGACTCAGGGTCCTCGAGGATGACCACGTGAAACACAAACCCTTCAGGATTCACCCCCAGACCCCCCCCTTCTCAGAAACATTGCTTTTGCAGGTGCAATCTGCATTAATGCCAGAAAGACAAGCAAAATAAGCAACGAAAGATGCAGAATAGGTTCACTGTCCCTGTAAATGAAAATTGAACGTATTTAAATGTCCGAATGCAAAGCCACGGGTTTTAACCCCACATCCATCCCACAGCTCCTGTGCCCCGAATCTCTCCTAACAAAAGCAAAGGCAGTGCAAGAACCCACTGCCTCGAGTTTCCCTCACTGGCTCCTGGCAACACACAACTACCAGGACAGTGAATTCGTGTCCTGAGGCCATCGGATGGAAACCCACATTCCAAGTAGTTTCTGGTTCTCTGCTAGTTAATTAACAGGGTGAAGGAACCACAAACCAAGGGTGAAAAGCACGAGTTTGAAAGTCAGGAGGCTATCTAACAAAAAGAAACAGGCGGCAACACATTTTGACTCCTGATCCGAGAGATGGGCAAGGCTTAGATACCTGAGCCTCAACCAGATAATCCCAAAGGATCGATCAATAAAACTAAAATAGGATTAAAAATCCAATGAAAGTAACATTTGAGAAGTGTGATTTTGGTGGGGAGGATTGCAAGCAGAAAAGCCCACAAGCCACTGACCTGGTAAACCAGCCAATATCCCACTAGGCAGGATAAAGAATAAGATCCGACAGAGAGACCCCGCTGCCCTCGGGACCGGGGCAGGAGCAGCCATTCCCATCACCTCCGCCCCGCCGAGCAGCTGAAGTTTCGGGATGCGGAGCCCTGTGCCCCGATCTGGCCCCGGGAAACTTGAGGGGCTCCCGGGGGCGCTGCCCGGGCCGCCCCCGCCCCCCCG
>WEIS01094559.1:27394-37654 GCA_013389965.1 Todus mexicanus
GGGCGGGCCCGGCGCGGGCGGTGAGTGCGGGAGGACCGGGAACCGGCACCGGTACCGGGCGGGGAGTGCGGGGAGACCGAGACCGGCACCGGCACCGGGCGGGGAGACCGAGACCAAGACCAAGACCGAGACCGGCACCGGGCGGGGGGACCGAGACCGGCACCGGGCGGGGAGGTCGGGCCCCGGGGCTCTGTGGGCCCAGCCCGGCGGCGGCAGGCAGCGGGCCGAGCCCTCCCGGCTGTCGGAGCCGCTCGCCCGTGTCTAGATCAGGCGGAACGACGCGTTCTGTGGCTCGTCTCAGTCCTGTGCATGGAGCACATGGGGGAGCAGGGCCCTGAAGCAGCGGCGGGCAGAGATCAGCCGCCCAAAGACCACGATAGCGACGCTCTGTTTAGCTCAAGGTTGCTGCCATCTTCCACTCCTGCTTTTTCTGGTGCTTGGCCCATCCCTGCTTTATTTCCTGAATTATCTGTGTGCCTAGACTATAAGATACATTAAACATAACAACCCCCCTAAAAAACCCACTTCTATCTCTGCAGAAAAAATGCTGAGAAGTCTAAAAGGACTCGTCCACCATTCTCTAAAGGTGAGTCCTGTAATAGCGTCACGCTGCTTCCAGTATTTCAGCTGTCCTGTGCACGGGAGTGGCAATTTACTGCTGTAAAACATGAGATTCTTCCTACATTCAATGTCTAATGTCTCCTATAAGCTAAACTCCCCTTATGGGCGAAGGAGAGAGAGAGAGACGGCTTGTGGCGGTTATTCCGTCTACGTTTCTCACTGTTCCCTGGAGAGGGAACGTGCAAGCAAGCCTGGATAGTTGGCTTAAATGAAACTAAAGTTTAGCAGTCTGCGATGTCCAGGATGCTGAAATTCCACATCTTCTATGCAAGCGTCTCTCAGAAAGCAGAGAACACACGTGCTCTGCACTGCTGGAAAGTACAAAGGAAGAAGTTCTTTATATAGAACAGAGCCACCGGCTTTTCACAAATCCTGTGTTGCTGGTGGGAAGATGATTCCGCCCAAGAAGGCTCAGCGCACCAGGTGGGTGTAGCGTTACCAGCTCTGCCACAACAACACGACGGCGCTACGTTATCAGCAAAGCCTCCTTATTTTATAAAGAGCATAAGGGGTTAACGTGGCGTATCTGGAACGACTTCCTAAGGGTAAAGAGTCTCAGTTGTTCGCTGTTGTCTTTTCAATGCCTGTTCACGGGTGCAGAGGATGAGTGTGTAAGTCCTTGCTTCCCGAGATGGCTCTGGGTGCACGGTTCTGCGGTTATGATGGCAGCCTTTCTGAAATGAAACGTGGAAACATGTAGGAACAGCTCCACCTTATGGCACATGACTTTGTGATTAATCTCCGTGTACCACGTGATACTTTACTGCCATTTCAGGGATCCGAGTTAGAGGACTCTGCCAGATGGAAACTTGCTATAAAATCCATTCCACAGTACGAGGACAAACTGCATTAAAAGGTGATGTGAAAACACGAGAACTTTATGTAGGTGTTTCACTACGCAGGGCTCTATAGAGAGCCAGGAAGGAACATGTCACCATTTCTGGCATTCCACACGAAGCCAAGGGCATCTGCGATGAGCCACTGTCTTTTGTTCAGGAGGAGGCACCAAGGGGCACGTTGCTGCTACGAAGTCAGAAGCTGCAAGGCGTTAGCAGTGGTATTGCAGGGCACTGGATGGTGTTCCCGTAGCCTGCAGAAATGCAGATGTACTTATGCATGTTTTTGTAAACAGAACGCAGTAATTTGTAGAGTGCAACCCTGCCTCTCTCAAATTCAGGATAATGTGAGTAGTGTCTGTTCACTGCTCTAGGAGCTCGTGTTGATTTTGTAGCACTTCAGAGAGTTAGGAAGGGTTTAATGTCTCTGGGTATGTAGAAGCTGCTTCTACAGCCTAGCACAAGGCATGATCCACAAAGGAGCAGTTCCAATGCACTCCAAGGCTACCTGGTGATTCTGAGGAAGACATGCCACGTGAAGGCTCAGAGAAGTGATGTTGCAGAATGGCCCTGTCTTACCACGCTGCCTTCTGCTCCCTTCACAGAACTTACCAGGAACTGGCTGTTGTACCACAGAGAACCCAACTCGCGCTGCTCTTATGAGATGGCACTTTTAAAAAAGTGGTATTGGCGATGTTGGTTTGACTCAGTATCTTTCAGCTGAGGTCTTGAGTTCTATCTAGATACACACAAAAGCTGAACGCACTCAGAGCAAGAAGTTAATCCTTACTTAATTTTCATTCACGGTTACTCCGGTCAGGGACAAGGATTTGTGTGGTTCTCCAGAGAAAGGACGCTCGCAGAGGAGTGAGCTTGCCATTGCTTTCAAGGGAGCAAAGCTCACCGCCCCGAGACGTTCACTCGAGACAGAGGGAATGTGGGATGTTCAAAGAAAATGAGAAGGACTATGATTCCAAGCTAAGGAGGACTTAGGGCTGACATTTTCTAGGTGAACAGGTGACAACAGTTGTGCGCTCTAGTTATTCATGTATTAAATTAGCATCTTAGTGCCTTGCTTCAGGCTGCAAATTAAGCTGCCTCTAAAGCCGAATGCAGACAGGTCAGACATCCTAACGGATTGAGGAGGAGAAGAACATTGTGGAAATGAGAAGAGTGGGATGACAAAAGCGAATGTTTAGTGATCCCAGTGAATGTTTAGCGTTTCCTCTGCAGTAATTTGGTATCTAGTCCTGAGTACAAACCGGCTAAATTCCTTCCCTGAAAGGAGAGCGAGGGCTGAAATGCTGAATCAGGGGTTCACTGTCTGCTTAACGTGGGGTGTGGGGTAATCTGACATTACACTTTCTTCTGAGCCCTTGTGGCTTTCAAATAACCCCCCGAGGACAGCGCGGATGACAGCAGAATTGCGTCATGCCACGGAGAACTGAAACAGCTGTTCCTGTCTCTAAACTTTGGTTTATGGCTACTCTCATCTGTGCAGACAGACAAAATAGGAAACTACTTGTCCTGTTTACAGTCGGATCCTGCAACTGTTCCAGTCAGTAATATGAAGGGTGGCTTTCAGCTTTGCTTGCTTTGGTCCCAGCCTCTCTTTCGAGCATACACTTCTTTATTCATTGACAAATGCTTCTATTTTCTTTCACTATAACATAATAAGATGCTTGTCCTTCTACTACTCACTTTCTTTGCTGTTTTGGCTGGGCTTTACAGGCATGCTTCAGCAGTCTGTCTGTGGAAAAAAGAATTAATCAGCTTAGCTGGCTGTTTCAGTTTCTCAGCCACATCTGTATTATAATGAAAGAGTCTGTATGCAGGGACACAGTTAGGAAAATCGGTGTGGGGAATGTAATTATAAATATCAAATAGCGGGCAGCTCTGCACTAATCCCTCAAGAACTGAGGTGATTATGGATTACTAAGCTTGAATTTTCAAGGTACTAGCTACTATTCATCAGTGTGGGCAGAAACATTGTGGGAACTTCCCAGCAGTAAGACCTCAGGGGCTGTACTCGTGCTCTTGAGCAACGTGGAAGGGGATAACTCGGGTATGGGACCTGGCTCTCTAGAGGACTTAAGGCGGTAGCCGATTTAAGTGGAAGTGGTTTAGAAGCAGGCATCTAAATGTGAAATGCGGTTCCAAAGCATGTGCTTTTTCATGATGAATTTACATACTGATGTTTAATTTTTATTCTAATTGCAGGGAATTCTATTCTGTATTGCACGCCACCTTGACCCGATCATAATGTCCATGCAATGAGCGTACAAAACAAACTACGAACTGGATTTTTTTAGCAGTATTCTTTGACTGCTGAGACGTTTGTTGTCCATTTGCCTTTCTTCCTTAGGTGGACCATGGGTATGGCCTCCACACAGCAGCCAAGGGTTGCTGGAGTTCCGTGCTCAGCCAGGATATCCCACCGCTGGCAGGAAAACCAAGAGCAGTTTTCTGTACCAGCGAGAACGACCCGGTGAGTTACTGCCACAATTGTTATTTGCAGACAGCAAGTGCCTACATTCCATCAGTCTGCCTGGGGACTTGCTGGAGCCAGGCCTGCCTTACTGGGATGGTGGTGTTCTAGCAGACATCAGGGGAGGGGGTACACAGGCTAAGAATGGGCATCCTGCGATCCCTGGCCCGAAGGAAGACGGGCTGTTGCTGTGCAGTGCACCTGCCGGGGTTTAGCCAAGACACGGCTGGTCCTCTGCCTGAAAGCTCCTGGGAACAAGTATTGATTCCTTCTCTATAGCTGCACAGATGAGACGGACTGTGTATTGTAGAAGCTCAGATGGGGCTTCGCTTGTCATCAGACACCATTAATTTCACCTCCAGGGTTATTCTTCCCTGACTAACCTCCCCAAATTGGCTATGAAGAGGAATAAAAAACACACCCTCAGTGACCTCAGCACAACACAGCTCTCCAGCATCATAATTCCAGCCTCACACTCTCTGTCTCAAGCACAAAATGAAGTGGAATAAATGAATGGAATAAGCCTTTGAGGTGCTTTGCTGCTGCCTCTGTAATTGGAGTCTTTCAATACTGATTCCTCTGGGGTCTCTATGGAAACAGCAGCATGCAGATGATCTTACTCACGTGATGTGAGTGTCTCTATAGATTGCAAAGAAGAGTCCAGATGGCAAGGATTGTCCCCACTGTCCTGTGCCTACCATTTATGTTGCCAGGCAACTGGCTTTGGCATTCTGACTTCATGTGCCTGATGTTTGGCGGCAACCGCCATCGCTTATTAATTTATTAGATCAGCGTTCCTCGGACTTGCTGCGTTGCAGATCGGGTATTGCAGCAGAGGCTCCACTGGCTCGCTTCATCAGCAAACCTGATAGCTCTGGCTGCATCCGTCCTTGCGCACCGTAAAGTCCCATTAAAAATGGATTAAGAAGACCAGATGAAAACTAAATTTTTAATAAGACTTATTAGACTTATATACCTTTCTGCTAGGAAAACTCAGAGTGACTAAACATGAGGATAAAGATACTGACCCACTTTACAGATGTAGGAGCTGAAGAGTGAAGGAATTTGCCCAAGGTTATGCAGCAAATCAGTGACGAAACTGAGAATGAAAATGGTCTCTGGAGTCCTGCTCTTCCGTTTGAGTCCACAGGTAACACTGCTGAGCAGAAACACAGGTGGTGCTAGCCTGTGTCCAACACGTGCAGGAAAACTCCAGGGAACCCAGCCTAGAGTTTGACATACAGCTCTGCTTGGAAAAAGACTGAAGTCTCCCTCAGGGAGACTAACGTAACAAGAATCCTGGGGCTAGAGAGTTCACAGGTCTGCAGGAAGAGCTGCAGCAGTTGCACATGAAGAGTCCATCAAGGAACAGGGAAAAGCAAAATATTCATGGCAAAAGCAGGCAGTAGTCAAACCTGAAGGCCACGTGGGGAAGCAAAGGAAAGATTTATTCTCTATGTCCCATGAGCAGGGGATGCCTGGCCCCTTTTCTGGGAAGCAGGGCTCCAATACACGTAGCAGTTGCTCCAGAGGACAAGCGGATGACTCCCCTCCTCCTCCTCTTCCCTTTTGTTTATCAGCTTTTATTGCTGAGCTGACATCATGTGGTATGGAATATCCCTTTGTTCAGTTTGGGTCAGCTGTCCTGGCTGTGTCCCCTCTCAAGGTCTTGGCCACCCCATCCCCATGGGGGGTGAATGTTCAAAAACCAGCAGCCCCGGAGCTGTGCGAGCCCCGCTCAGCAGCAGCCACAACTCGGGTGTGTTATCAACACCTTTCTAGCTCAAATGCAAAGCACAGCACTGTGAGGCTATGGGGAAAATTAGCTCCATCTCAGTCAGACCCAGTACAAGATACTGTGGTAACCACAAGTACAAGTGGACTAATAACAGAGTATAAACATTCTTGAAGCGCAGGGCCACCAGTGCCCACAGAACACAATGGCTCACAGACAATCTCAAGAAATCCCTTTGCTGTTTATTGCTACATAGGATATCCTCTCTTTAAACTCTTCCTTGGCGTCTGCCAGTAGCGTCCTGACGCTGCAATTCCTGCCTTACTTTAACAGGCCAGTTCTTACGACTCTCAGTAAGCAGGTGCGTGCTTTGATTGAGCGCTCCCTCCCCGTTCCATTCTCACAGGCCTTCCATATCCAGAAAAGAAGTATCAGACTTTGCCGACTTACAATTTGTGTTTTACCTTCCCAGACCAAGCACACAGAGCATCACGAGGGTCGGCATTACAGCATTCCTCTGGAGGAGGTGAAAGCCGTGTTCCCACATGGACTGCCCGCTCGATTCCAGCAGCAGGTACTTCATCTTTGAGTAGACTGGTAACGTGAGAGGAACCAGATCCGTTGGGTGATTATGATGTTTTCCTGTTGGAATAAGAGAGGGTGATGCGCTGCAGAAATGCAGTTATTCCTGGTCCTTACCGTGAGATGGTAAGATGAGCAGAGAGCAGTGGACATTCGACGCTGCAGTGCCAGTCCCAGATGGAGTCACGCCAGGAGCAGCCGTAGTGAGCCAGAACCTGGCTTCTTGTTCATATTCTGTTCCTTTTCTCAGATTAAGACCTTCAACGAAGCCTGCCTGATGGTGCGAAAACCAGCCCTGGAACTTTTCACATACCTGAAAAACTCCAACTTTGCACACCCAGCTGTGAGATACGTGATCTGTATCTTTTATCGCTTGCTTAATGGCAGAACACAGGTTATGTACGAGCAGGTATGAGGGTGATGTTTTGATCCTACGCTGACCACCGTGGTTTAGCCCTCAGGTGGTTCTGCCGCGTGTCTGCTGCCAGCGAAGGCAGCCTGAGAATGAAGCTTGTGTTTATGGCACAGATCTACAAATGGGGCTGTCAGCACACCTAAGGGAATGGGAATCATCTCCTGCGATGTAGTGTGGGGGGGGTCCGTACAGAGAAGGAACTTGTTAGGCCAGGTGTGGGCTGAACAAAAGCAGGACAGAATGCCATCCATGACCACGGAACTTGCTTTATGCCTTTTGTGAAAGAATTACAGTCAAGTCAAAGTGGAGGTGTTTTTTCAGAGACTTTCCTTGACAGTCTGTGTTGGAGATGGTGAGAGAGGAACAGGGAAAACCATGACTCTGTGCCACGTGGTTCACTACTGCACCAGGCAGGGCTGGCTGGTGCTGCACATCCCCGACGGTAAGAACACCAGTCCCTGTTACACATCAAATACACGTGCCGGTCCAGAAAGGCGCAGGGTGGGCCACAGCAAATTATCTTTGTTTTTTCCGTAGTGCAGAAGGCTTGCAAAACACAAAACCTCAAAAAAAAAGTAGAACATAATTACAGTTATTTTCACCTGCTCACAGTCAGTCTGTTAACTCATTGCCTGCTGTTGGCGAGTGTGACAAGAGATGCGCTGTGTGTGCGTCCATGTGACCTCCTCTGTTCTCAAAGGACGTCCCTTAAGGACAATGGATGTTCCTTACCAGTGCAGCAGAATAAGAATAGGAGATACACGCTCCCCGCGCCTTCCAGCCAACTCATACAATTGTTTTAACTGAAAAAAACAAGAAGTGCAACTGTTTTATTTTGCTTTCAGCTCATCTCTGGGTGAAAAACTGCAGGGAGCTTTTGCAGTCATCCTACAACAAAGATCGGCTCGATCAGCCTTTACAAGCATCTTTCTGGCTCAAGAACTTCAAAACCTCAAACGAGCGCTTCCTAAAAGAGGTTTGTGGAGCCTGTCAAGCTGTCTTGGGTCGTAGCTAAGAACGACCGCCAGGATCACCTCTCGGGGCCTGCACCTGCTCGTGCTTCCTGTCACTGAGCACCTTGACACGAATTCTGGATGTGCTCATTTTTTAAAATGCTTCATGTGTGAACACGTACGCTCACGTTGCAAAAAAACCCCCCAAACAACCCAAACCCACACACCCCGCCCTGCACTGGAATGCCATTTTTGTAGGAAAAGCAGTACCTTGAGTCGACGCTGTGGGGATGGCTGTTGGTGATGAATTCCTGTCCCGGGCTCTGGGCTTTAATGCTGGCGAAGAACCAGGAACCTCCCCATTCCAGACCTGCTAAGCTGCCTCGGCACTATTTAGTTCCCAGTCTAATCGTGATTCTCTTACTGCAGATAAAAACACAAAGGAAATATGTGTGGGGCAAACGAGAAAGCACTGAAGAGGGCAGACCACTGGGTGAAGTGGTGGACCAGGTAAGGAATAGCAGCTGCTGCTGGCTTTGTCTCACCTTTTACTAGAAGATTCCATCGTCGTGTCTGTAGAACAAGTTGCGTCTGAAGGTCTTAGAGATAACAGCTCTAGGAAATGGAAGGCCTCTCCCTGCCAACAAGGTGGCTGCAAAAAGCGTGGAAGATGTGAGATCTGTAAAGGAAGGTGTACAGAGAACTTGGATAGAAACAGAAGTCAGAATTTCCAAGTCCTTCTGTCTTTGACGTTCAGAGCCTTAGACCAGGTTGCTCCTTTGAAAGGAACAGACAGGCTGCTGACCGTCACTTTATCTTCCTTCCCCTTTAGAAAGTCGCCAGCATTATATATTAACGAGGAAACCACCCTGAGTTATGTGCCTTTTCCTACTTAAAGGGTTTAGCTCGCGTGAGGAGCGCCAGCGATGCTGTAGGGGTTGTGCTGAGAGAGCTAAAGCAGCAAAGTCATCTTGGCTCGTTCCGACTTCTGGTGGCAGTGGACGGCGTCAACGCGCTCTGGGGAAGGACGACGTTAAAGAAGGAAGACAAAAGCCCAGTAAGAAGTGGTCTGCTCTGATGACACGTCTGCATTCTCACAGCAGGAGAGAGCAGGGGAGGGTGTTCTGGTCATGTTTAAGTTCATTTTTTAAGGGAGACACACGTTTGCTTTGATAGCTTGGAGGGACCCGCAAAATTCATGTTGTGTTCTTGGTAAGGAAAAAGGGTGTTCGTGTCCTGTTACAGCAGGAAAGGTTTGGGCATTTCCCTGCGTACCGTGGGTAAGGCAAAGAAAAAACCGCGCCTAAGGATTCAAATGATCCTTCCAGCCTAATTTAGAATAGAGAAGGGGAGTTTTTGTCTCGCATAGAAACTGCTGGCAAAAAGTGATACAGAAAATCTTCCCCAGGTTTCTCCAGAGGAGCTGACGCTCGTGTACAACCTGCGGAAGATGATGATGAATAACTGGGTGAGTTCCAGTGTTCATTTTGGGTGTGCGATTCTCAGCCACGTGCTGACAAGTGTAAAGCCACAAATCGAGTATCAGTTTCTTCAGCAAAGGAGGGTATATAGGAAAGTCCTTCTTAAAGTATTTGTTTCAACAGAAAGCCATTTATAGTTAAGGAGGGGCTCGTTTAAACACCAGCACTGCAAACACCACGTGCTCCCTGTGCTGCCGGAGTACTTGGAGCCACCAGCGTTAACAGCAGCACTATCAGAAGTCCATTAAATAGAACTTTGGGATTGAGAAGTAACGAAGAAACGTCACTTGCTAAGAATCAGTCACTTGCTAAGAATCAGTCCGCAGCTACTTCACAAACGCGTTTGCAGCTGAAAGGGTTTCTGCTCCCCCTTTCAGAGCGGAGGTGCTATTGTGACAACCCTCAGCCAGACCGGCTCCCTCTTCAAGCCCAGCTCTGCCTACTTGCCTCACGAGCTGCTGGGAAAGGTGAGTCGCGGCGGCCTCTGTTTCTCATCCCCCTCACCCTGGGGAGACAATCACAGTCCTGGTTTGGGACCCGTGCTCGTGGGGGATGGTTTGCGGCCGGGCTGTGCCCGGTGCTGCTGCCGCAGCCCCCGCGGGTCTCAACCCTGGCCGGGTCTCACCCTTGGCTGGGTCTCACCCCTGGCCGGGTCTCACCCTTGGCTGGGTCTCACCCTTGGCTGCGCTCCCAGGAGGGTTTCGACGCCCTGGATCCCTTCGTGCCCATCGCGGTGCCCAACTACAGCCCGCGGGAGTTCGAGAGCTGCTACCGCTACTACCTGGAGCGCAAGTGGCTGCAGCACGAGAACGGTCAGTGCGGGGCAGGGGGGACCGGGGGACCCGACTGGGGGGATCCCGTCCCAGGGGATCCCATCCCCGGGGATTCCGTCCAGGGGGACCCGACTGGGGGGATCCTGTCCAGGGGGACCCGACTGGGGGATCCCGTCCCGGCCTCCCGCAGCTCTCTGTTCTCTTGCAGCGCGCAGCGAGGCCGGGCAGGAGGAGCTGCGGTTCCTGAGCGGCTCCAACCCGCGGCAGCTGGAGCGCCTCGCGGCGCCTCTCTAGGAATAAAGGCCGGGCCCGGCGGCCCTTCCCTGCCCCCCGGTGTCGGTGTCGGTGCTGGGGGCGGGGCGGGGCGGGGGGGGCG
>WEIS01094559.1:38008-51025 GCA_013389965.1 Todus mexicanus
GCGGGATGGGGACCGGGAGTGCAGGGCCTTGGCCGGCAGCTGCCGCCCGTTTGTGTTGCAGGGACGGGGACGTCGCCTCGTACCTGGAGAGCGGCTCCGGCGGGGGCGCCGGGAGCCCGACGGTGAGGAGGGGACGCGGGGCTGCTGCTCCTGCTGCGGGGCTGCTCCTGCTGCGGGGCTGCTCCTGCTCCTGCTGCGGGGCTGCTGCTCCTCCTGCTGCGGGGCTGCTGCTCCTCCTGCTGTGGGGCTGCTGCTCCCGCGGCAGTTCTGACTCCCCGAGGAGGATGCAGCAGAGGGAACCCGAACCCCAACCCGCACCCGCCTGACCTGAGCTCTCTCTGCAGGGAGACGCTGCCTCTGACGGGCAGGGAGGTCCCAGCGCCTCGGGTCCAGGTGTGTGTGCGGCCTCTGGGCCTTCCTTGTGCGTCCAGTTCGCGCTGGGCCGGTGGCTTTGGTTCACTCGCTGGGATCAAAGAACTCTGGAGAGGTAGAGCAGGCTCGGGGACAAGAGGCTGATGCTGGATAACTTAGTGAGCGAGTGCGAGGGGCGAAGGGAAACTACGGGGTAAGATTTCTCTGCTTACAGAAGGATGGATCAAAGAGCAACAGAAATTGGATGAGATAAAAAGTTGGGTTTGTTTTCGCCATTCAGTGGGAGATGGCAACATTGGAAAGGCCGCGGTCGCTTCTCACATCTCTCTTGTTCCAGGCCCATCTTCAGCCTCTCCACAACTCGCCCCTTCCCCGGACGTCGACTCGAGTGGCAGCGTCCAGCTCTGGTCTGATTACCTCAACGTGCGCCTGCATCCCAAGAGCGTCTACGTCATCCGTCAGTACATGCACGATGGGTACGTCCGAGGGGTTTGGCTCAGAATCTGTTGTCCGGAACTGGATCTGAAGTTTTGCCTTCAAGGAAAACGTAAGAGGGGAGAGAATTAACTTTTTTCGTCTCTCATTTTCTCAGGGACTGTGGTTGTCTAGAAGCCTTTGGACAAGGTGAAAGTCTCCTGCAGGATCCTCGCTGCGTAGAGGAGTTGGAAGATCGGTTGCACTTTTACGTCGAAGAGTGCGATGATCTGCAGGTCTGACAGCTTCGTCCAAACTCCCTTTTCTTTCAGTAAACTTTGTGCTCAAGCTTAAGCAGAAACTCAGATGCCGCCCCCGTTTCACACAGGGGTTTCAAGTCCTCTGCGACATACACAACGGATTCTCCGGAGTTGGTGCCAAGGTGACAGAGCTGCTCTACGACGAGTATTCAGGGAAAGGAATCCTGACCTGGGGCTTGACTCCGGTCACGAGAGACATGGGAGTAAGTAAACAATGGGGAAAACCAAGAACAGGCGACGCTTTCTTGCCCAGGTGGGGTTAGACCGTTCCTTGCTTGCCTCTCTTAACGACTGGATTTTGTTTCCCCCAGGATTATCAGAAGAACGTTTACAGACTGATGAACACAGCCCTCGGAATTGTCCATCTCTCCCGTCACAGCTCCCTCTTCTGCCCCATGTCGCTCAGCGGGAGTCTGGGAATCAGGCCACAACCTCCTGTCGAATTTCCGCATATAAACTATGACGTACGTGCAGAAACAACACCCACCTCTGTTGCCTTTCAGTGGTTTCAGATTTGCCACCCTCTAAACGTGGTTTCTGGGGCAGTTTCTGCCTTCGGTTTTGGCACTGGAAGAAAGTGGTTGCATTATTCTTCACCTGCGGAGTGCGCAACTCCAGCTTTGCTTGAACACTGAGAAGCTGCTGACAGGACAACTGTCAACAGATCGTGTCAGCAAACAGCTGACTTCCAAACCCTGAAATTAAACACAACCTGTATAAAAGCACAATTTATAATATGCTTAACATACAAAAATCTTCCATTTGTTTCCCTCCGCAGGCGTCACTGAACTACCACAGCAGCGCGATCTTGGCAGCAGCGCTCGATACCCTCACTGTCCCTTACCGGCTGAGTTCTTCTCAGGGATCCATGATGCACCTTGCTGAATCACTTAACTTCTCTGGGAGAAAGGTAGGATGTGGAGAGCAGCAGCCTCTCCTGAATTCCAGCTCTACCTGAACTATTGCTGTAGGCAGGAGCTGCTGTTCTCCTTCACATCCACGCGTCCGCTCATACCAGGGCACGGGGCGTGTGTTCTAGATCGTGATTTGTCACCCCCTCCCTGACACAGGTGGTGGCTGCTCGGGCTTCTGTTCCCTTTCCGGCCCTACATGGCTCCTCGCTCCCTGATACTTTATGCACCTACCAGCAGGACATACCCTGGAAGCTTCTGTCTTCATGTACGGAGCAAAAGGTCAGCCGCTGTTTTGCTCAGTCTGTTGTGCTACGAGGAATTTGCAAAGAAAGTCGCATCAGGTAATCAACACTTGAACTGCACCGTCCCCGTCCCCTTCAGAGCTCTGACGCTCCCAGTAGCACCGGTTCCTTACAAAAGCCCTTCACAATCCTCCTATTGGAAGTGTCGGCTGAATGGAAACAAACCAACCAAAACCTCTAGTGCTCTGGCCAGTCACACGCTGTCGACTTCAGACCAAATCTGCTAAAAAGCAGCTGAGTCACCAACATTTTCAGTGAAGTCCCCTGGAAAACCACGAGCTGCTTCCTTTGCAGGGGTTGCCCAGGAAAGCCGCCCCCTTCTCCGCTCCACACTTGCGAGAGCACCGAGCAGGTTCTGGAGTGCTACTTACACACTGTGTTCCCAGGGGCATTCAGGTCGGTAACAGCCGGTTTTTGAAAACGGAGTTGAAGGTAGAGTGACTCTTGGGTAACTTTATTCACCTTCTTCCTCACAGCACATCCCACGTGCTCCAGCAGCCCTGTAGCACCCTACCTCCGTACCCCCAGTTCTTCTCTCCTCTTCTCACCAGACAAGGCTTCCTCCTGGACGAACCTCCCCGTCGCTCCTCAGCAGGTAACAAGTGCCCCTTAAACTTACCTTGCCACAGGAGGAGATCACGTGCGGGAGCTGCAGCCCAACAGAGGTTAAAGAAAATTATTTAAAAAAACCCCCCACACCACTTCAGTGTTTGTAGGGGGAAAATTTTGAGTTAAGCAACTCTTAGGCTACACTGAGTTCAAGCAAAGCAACTGCTTGTGGAGTAGGGTTTTGGTTGGTCTACTTGAACAAAGATGTTCTTTGCAGCCGTTGAGAACATCCCTGTACTGGCAGCTCTGGAGTCTTCATCAGTTGTGCACACTCTCCTCTACAACTTGTACAAGGATCTCCGGAAGCTGAACACACGGCGCTGGGCCAGCTTCTTCAGTGCTGGAGTTGAACAGGACGACTTCCAAGAGGCCGTAGAGGAGCTGAGAACTCTGTCCCAGTGCTATGAAACAGGGTCTGCAGCAGACGAGTCTGAAGATGAGGCAGATTCAGACTAACCCATCTTTATTACTAGAGACGGTGGAAGCAAGATCTTCAAGATCGCTTCCGAAATAAACGAAATGACTTTAAAGGTGGGCAAACTGCTACTTTAATTTCAGCAAAATCCTGTTACAAAGGCTGGCTTAAGTTGCCCAGGTACTTCAGCTGAAGGAGGAAAGCTGCTTTTTTGGGGGCTGTTCTTGTATGTTTGGGTTGTGAGGTTTTTTTTAAAACTTTGCAAAGTGAATTTGCTCTCCCTGTTAGAGTAAGACCATACAATAAATACAGAATTCAGATTGTAACTTTCCCACATACAATCAACACAAGGAGAAAAAACTTACAAAAAAATCATGTGCTTGTTCCACATGAAAACAGACATCTTATGATACAGTATTTACATGTTCTTTTCAAAGGCTGGTGGACCAATCTTCACCACAGAGCAAGGTCAGTGTCCGCAAGCATCACTTCTCTCATTTCACTGCTGAAGTTCCCCACGTAGGTTTGAGAGGATGTTGCTTTCCCAACACCTTCCCTCACTCCTTTAGTTTGATACAGACTGAGAAGTGCAGCAGGAAAGTCAACAACAAAAAAGGTGCTGTCTTAAGTACCTGTGCAAACATTTTTCCTTATCCACAGCACCTGTCTAGCAGCAAACTGGCAAACAACTCTCCCGATGCAGTCGGTAGCTTGTCTAGCCAGAAGAACCTTAGTCATCAGGTTCTTCCTCAGAAAGCAGAAGATCTTTATCTGACAGCTGGTCGGTGTTACTGGTACTAGTTGCATCCTCCTCGTCTTCAGAGCTCCCATCACAGGACGTATGAAAGAGCCTCATCAGTTCTCTGAACCTGTGGGATACCTGAAGAACAAAGGAAATCCAAGATGATTAATGATCTAAGAGGTGGTACGGAAAGGAAAATCCGTATTGCAAAGTTCAGAGTGTTTTGTGCTTTTGTGTTAGAAAAAAAAGCCCCAAACACCCACAATCACGTTTTATACAAGATTCAGTCATAAAGGGGAAGAGCAATGGAAAAGCACGGGGTGGTTCTGCTTTCTCTGGAACAACAGTTACATTGTTCTGACTTGCAGGTAAAAATCTGGCAGTTTGGGAAGACTCCCAGCCACTGGTGTTGGGAAGGTTAAGAAACAAACCCCAACGGATTCCCTGTGTTGAAACAGGAGATGAAGACCCAGGTAGCAGTCACTGCAACAATTCTGATACCAAATACAAGCCTAGATCCCAAGTGGCAACGCTGAAAAAAGGACCATAGCACTTGTGATTTTTGGCTCCACCAGAACAGATCAAAGCTTGAGTCTTGGGGTTTTTTTATTTGCAAATGGGATTATTTTTCTCTGCTGCAGCATCAAAGTCAAGTCTGGGAGACTAACGTGACAGCAAACCTCCACCTTTCCTTCCTTTGCACCCCCTCTCCCCATTTGCTGTGGCAGATACAAGCTTTTCCGCAGCAGCCCCTCACCTCACTAGCAGTCTTGTTGCCCAGTTTCTGCGAGATGGCATGGAAGGTTTCCAGGTGGGCTCCTTTCTCCTGGCAGGTGGTGAGGATGACTCTGTCAGCCTCCCTGCAAAACAGGACAAGAGTGGCCTGTAAGAAGCGGTGGAACACTTCACCCACCACGATCCCAAGAGGCCTGTTCTCTGGTAAGGACAACAGTCACAGGGTAGGAGTTGTTCCTTTGCTACTAAAACCACCGCCGATCGCAGGGCACGTCTCCAGGCAGAGCTGCGTTTAGCCTGTTCGTAAGCTTTTTGAAGGAGAAAAAAAAAGTTCTTTCCCAGCCTGAAGTACGTTAATAACACGAGCAGACTATTTCTCACAGGACCAAGATGGCAGCTACCCCAGACCGTGGTTAGGGAAACATGTCAGAAATATTCCAAGGGGGCTGAAGCCACTAGAAAATGGAAATACAAAACAAAAATAAAGGATATGCTGTAATACAAAAGCTGAAGCCAAATACCAAATGCACAAAGGATGCAAGATGCAGTTCAGGCAGATATACCTGGTCCAGAGGACAACCTTCTCCCCAGTGGAGCTGACTTTGCTGTTCTTGGCACACACAGTTGCTTCGGTGACTCGCTGCTGTTGCTGCTCCTCTTCCTTTTGGCCTGGGGAGGCAGTCCCTGCTCTATATCCCAGCTGCTCAGAATTCTGATGTACCTGGAAGCAGTTGTTTGCATTTGACTTTAACCTGCTCTCAGGAACATTTCCAGTGCAGCCTGTGTCATCTGTTTCCAAAACACAATTATCAGGGGAATGTGAGCTGCAGGTCTTGCAGCGTGTTGGTTTTCTACCCGGTGTTACCCAACCCTGCTTTGCTTCAGCTTTTCCTTCCAGAGGCAAAAGTGGTCCCTCAAATTCTTTCACACCTGATTTTGAAGCATGACCAAAGACAGCAAGCTTATCTGATAAATCAGAATGAAGCCCTTCAGTCTGACATGAACTCTTTCCAGATGAGGAACTAGGTCCCATTAAACCTTTCACTGTAGCAGAACAAGAAGACGGCAGCAGGTCTCTGCTCAGCCCAAGGGAAGCATCTGCATTTCCTTGATGGTGCTGCTGGTTTAGTTCCTCACTCTCACTTCCTGGAGTGCAAGGGCAGTCTTTGGTTTCTTGAGGTAGTTTTAGAGTAGCTTTTGGTAGATGTACCCATCTGGGGCCAGTGGTGGAGGAGTCACTGTCCTTTGCAGTATCCCGAGTAGCACTGACATCTGCTTCTTGAGCCTGGCTATTGAGCAGTGCAGCTTTCTCAGAAGATGAGTGTCTGCTGGAGATAATCTTTCCTTCCAGGGGAGATCCTGATAAGAAACACGAGTTTAGACTAGCTGTTAGTAAGAAAAAGCTTCTGGAGGCTTTATTAATTTATTTGAGATATTTTGTTTGTTTGTTTGTTCATTAAATCCAGTATCACGGACTGGTAGTACCAGCAATCCAATCAGTATGCGAGCAGGAGACTCTTAAATGGTACAATCATTCTGAAAAGGGGAGACTGCTTCTCTAGTCAGTAAAGCTTTTTTTTTTGAAGGGAATACTCCGCATGTTCAGAGCATCCCAAGTAGATGAACACAAATTAAAAAAACAGTAAAATATTATTAGAAATCCTCATCAGTAAATTTGCATTAGAAACCCCTACACTTATTTTCATTTGTGTGAACCAGTTTGGAGATGAATGACACACCTCTCTGTACACGAGACTTTCACACACCTGAAGCCAGAGAATCCACTTTCCTAGATACTGTTTTTGTTCGGCTCTGGACATCCTCTCTCTCATCTTTGTTCTCTGGGCTTTCTTCTGCAGGTTCCTTGGACATTCCAGAATCCTTTCCTTCAGGCTGAGGGCTCGGTTCTTGTTGAACAAGACTTGCAGTCAGCTCTTGAGAATCTTTATTTTTATAGAATTTGTTTTCACACACCTGCCAATCAATATACAGGCATATAATTACAGGTGCAGGAAACTAACACCTTGGCCTTTGCTTCCAAAGGTTTCCTTGTCTCTGACAAAGGTTTCAGCTTGGCAACGTTTGCATTTAGAAAGACAAATCTTTTTTAATACTACAAACAGGCACGGCTCTTTTCGCATAATGGCAACACTAGCACCTTCCCCTAAAAAAGCTTATTAACTCTGAAGAACATACAAATTAACACTGTTTCGCGCAGCAATAAGGCACAGTAGAAAATGAGCAGGAGGTGAGCTAGGGGAAGGCCAGGCAGTGCAGAGCTCCAAAGTAGGAGACACTACTGGTCATCTTTTGATTCATTTCACAAGGCCCAGGGCTGGACAGATCATCACGACAGGGACTCTTGGCACAACTCTACTTTCCACTCACCACTCCAACGACTTGGCCTATCAACTAACCTTACTACTACAATGGCTGCAGGTCCTCCTTTTGCTTTTCTTTAGCTTGAAATCGCTACTCCCTTCATGGCAGGAACATGAACATTCCTTCATCCCATCTACCCACTCGACCTCCTGGAAACAGACATACTGCAGCTGACACATGTGCATGGTACACAGAGAGGACAGTCAGGGGAAGGTTAACCCCTGGGGGAGCCAGAAGGGGTCAGAGGCACTCCGCAAGCACCCAGAGAAAACTAAAGCAATTATGCTGCTAGCAAGCAAAACACAATGGCAACATTTCAATCCCCTTTCTTCCAGTCTTTTTAGGCTATTGTCATGTCTCTTGACAAGACCTGTCAGGTGTTTCTCCTCATGGGCATGCATTTGCTCATAGTCCAGAGAGCTGGACTAGTGAGATACCCCAGGCTCACCTTGTCATTGTTTTGGCCTCCAATCTCTTTCCGCTTCTTATTTTTTGAGGCTGCGTGCATCTTGGGTGGTTCATCCTCCTCTTCCACATCTGGCAAAGACACTTCTTCAAACCCATCAAACTACAAAAAAAAAAGAAGCACATCAAAACTGCTCTGTCGTGACAGCTCTAAAGCAGATCAAACTTCATTTTCCCCATGAACTTCTGAATTGAGTTCAGTTCCAGGACATGAGAAGTTCAATTATATTACAAGAGACATAAATGCTGTAAAAAACCTTAGAAGTTTGCTTCAGTTCACCAACAGCTATCCCACCCCCCTCTGGAAATGCAGCCTCAGTTTGTGTTCTTAAAGTTCAAACATATCCAATATATCTGCTTTTATCTTTTTTGGTCTTGGAGGAAAGATTGCTCCACCTCGTATTCCTTCTCTTCTGTCCAGTTGATCTCCTCAAAATCTCCCATGCGGCTGGCTGAGGGCCGCAAGTGATCAAAGAAAATGGAGAACTCATCCTGCAAGTGGTCGTGTCCTTTCAACAGTTGCCACATTTGTGTCTTCAGCTGAAGGAAAGAAAACCAGAGAAAATGAGGGTTTGATTCCGTGTCATCACATTCTTTTCAGATTTCTCAAAGCAAGTGGAAACATCAAAGCTTGTTAGACCTCCAACATGGAAGTTCAAGCTTGCATTGGTACTACTTCATGAGTATTTTGAGATCATTCCACATCCAGCTATCAAATTCACATTGAATTACCCCTCCAAAAGTCTAGGCAGACTCTGCAGGAGGCGCTAAGCTAAAACTTCACCTGCAAGGTGATAAAAACAAAGTGGAGGTAGGAGAGAGAAGACACACAGGCCAGTTAATTGTAATGCCTCTTCAAGAAGTACCTTCAATCCTCTACCGTGCCCCACAGAGGGAGATGGCACTTGATAAACTCTCGTGGTCTCCAAGAGCAGCGCATGGGAGCAGTGAAGCAGGTGAGCTAATTGTATTGTCAGGGGTTTTGAGAGAAGGGAGATACCTGGATGCCCGATTACCTCTGCAATCTCCTGGGGGAGGCAGTCTGCACAACTCTGCAGAACTTTGATGATCTTTTGATGGTGGGCAGGATTTTCAGCAAAACAAATCTCCAGTTGCCTGAGGAACTTCCGGCTTTTTTCAAATGCTTGCTGCTCTTCAAACTAACCAAAAGAAAAAGATTCACCCCTCACATTCAAGAACATATTTCCAGGCATCTCCAGTTGGCTTAAGCAAGCTGCAAATCATCTTGCTATTTGTTTTTCATTTGTATTGACACCCATTGCAGAACTAGGAAGAGGTGAAGGAACAGAAACAAGACTTTGCATAATCAAGACTTACGTGAGCTATAGTTTGCTTCAACCACACGCACGTAAGATAGGAAAACCCAGGAAGAATGTAACACCTCAATCTTAGACAGTGGAAGTCTGATTTGTGAATAATTCCACTTGCTGTATCTGCACATTGTCTCTGCAGTCAGGTTTTGTGATGTAACTGGGAAAGGCTGATTCTCCACTTAAACACTAGACTTTTCAATTCTGATTACTGAACCAGCATGGTAAGCAAATGATTCAACAGCTGTTTATCCTTCTTGTGCTACGCAGAATTTCTTATTCTTTCACCCCCCTAAGCATGCACATTTTCTGCTTAAAATTTGGTTGTCTTCTTTCATTCTACCTACCAGTCCACACTCCAAAGCTTGTTCTGGTAAAAGAAAGGCAGCAAAATCTGTGAGCAGCTGTGGCCAGTCATGCAACAGTTTCTGTAAAGTGGAATAGAGGTCCACGGCTGTTCGCTTGTCCGTGCTGATCTCGAACTCATAGATAACACGAAGAAAGTCTTCATACTTTCCAGGAACATTCTGCAAGGCTTCACGCACCTGGAAAGAGCCACAGACCTTTACAGGACTCCATAACAACCAGGAAAAAAACAAGTTAATTTAGTATTCTTTGATCTCTTGCTACTGAGAGTTTACACTGTGCTTCCAGTTTTGTTGAGCCAACCAACTCTCTTCCTTAGAAGATAAGAACTGCTCACAAGAGAGAAGGGAACCAAATCCAAGACTATAAAATACTGAAACTTAAAAGAAGTCTGGTGCTGGGGATGGACTGCAGCCAGCAGCTAAGCAACCCACAGCTATTCTCTGCTGCCCTGCCTGCCTCCCCCAGGCAGGACAGGGGAGGGAGGGGCAAGAGAAAACGCAAGAAAACTCCTAGGTTGAGATAAAGACAGTTTTAAGCAGCACCACCATGTGGGGTGCCATGAAGAAAGGTAACTGTTATCCTGACTGAATCCAGCACGCCCAGCTAGAACTGGCAGTTAAACGGCTCAGGCATGAACTGTATCAGAGGATGCAGTGTCCAATGTTCCTGTTTCTGGGTTACATACCGGTCTGGCTTACCCTGGTTAAATAAGCTTGTGCAAATGCCAGATCTTTCTGTTCTCGCAGGGGATCTCTCTCGAGGATGTCTTCATCATACAAGAGGAGCAGCTTAGATGTATCTTTGCTAGCACGAGCCCGGCCCCTCTTATTTCTGGTTCTGTGGGAGCTCTTGCTCTTCCCAGCGGCTTTCATATTTTCTCCTGTGAAGAAACACAAAGCAAGTTAATTAAACCCAGATACAGTTTCCCCGTTGTTTTGCTTTAAGTGTGGAGAGAAGCTCTATTTCTCCGTGACCTGTGTCAAAAGAAACCCACAGAACCTACCTGCTGGCATTCTGTGGGATTCCACCTGCGGGGCCGTCTTTGTCAATGTGAAGGCAGACTTAGGTTCCTCTGATACATCTCCACATATTTCATCATCTTTCTGTAAACTCTCTATGCCTTCCCCTTCCTCCTCCTCCTCCTCCTCAGGCTCAGAGTTCTCTTCCTGGGAATTCTCTTCTTCAGAATCTCCTTCTTGGCTTAAACGTCTCTCTGTTGCAAGCCAAGTAAGTTTTTCCATTGTCTCCTTAGAAAGCAGCAACAAAAAAGTGACATCGTTTTCTTTTAGTGTTTGTTTTAATGTCATTCAGCAAGTAGCTCACTCCATCATAACTCTAACAGGCAATTTCACAGATCAACATCTGATCAACTAGAGGATTCTAATGAAGGGACAATTCAACAACAACCAGAAATGCCTCGTTTTGTATCATGTACAAAATTAAATTTTGGAATCTGCTACTAATAAAAGCCTTAAATTGGATGGGATTCCTTAATTATCGTCTTTGTTCTTAAAGGCTTGCTGAATTTGTGACCTGGAAAATAATTCTCACTTAAAAGTACTTCTTACTGAAAACCAGCCTCATTTAAGGAAGCCTTACAGCCCAGCAGAATTTAAAACTGTGTATTTGCAAGATACTTGTTGCAACAGGACAAGGGGTGATGGTTTTAAACTGTAAGAGGGGAAATTCAGATTATATATAGGGAAGAAATTTGTTACACTGAGGGTGGTGAGACCCCAACCCAGGTTGCCCTGGGCTGTGGCTGATGCCCCATCCCCATCCCTGGAGATGTGTCAGGCCAGGTTAAAACCAGATGACCTTTAAAGGTCCCTTCCAACCCAAACCAATCCATAATTCTATCAAAATCATCTCAGAAAGATGTGACATCCAATTTTTCTGTAAAGCAACACAATACCATGGTACTACATAGTTAACGTTCCAGCTTTCCAACTGGACTCACATTTGATTTGCCCTGACTCTGCTACGGTGTTACACGACATTGATATCTGCAATTAGCAAGTTTTTTAAAGTTTTGTTTGCTTTTACCTGAAGTTCTGGCACTGAAAGAATAGATTCTTCTGAGGCTGATGACATTTCTTCATCCTCATCTTGTGTGAAATCGTCAAAGTCATCTTCTTCCTCTTCTTCTTGTCCTTCTCTCTCTCCTCCAGGTTCAGGGCCAACTGGTGTCCCAACAGACTGGCCGTCTATACTGGATGAATCCTCTGGTCTTTCTAGTGGACTACTAAATTCTGCCTCAACATCTGCTGTATAAGAAAGATTCTTTGGAGACTCACTGCTTACTTGCGGCCCAGTAACACCACCTGCAGCCATCTGCTGTTCACCATGGGGAGATGACTGCAAAGCCCGTCGTTGTTCTCCTTTCTCGTCACACAAGGTATGCTCCTTTTTTATTTCTTTCAGATCATTTGGACATGAACACGCAGCCTCCATGTTCAGCTCCTGGCCAAGATCCAGCATGAATTCCTCCTTCACTTCAGCACATAGAAGATCCCTCTTTTGTGCTGGATTTACTTCCTTGAGAGCATTATTTGAATCTTCAGGCTTGATTTTCACTGATTCATCTGGATCTTCTAAATGAGGCAAAAGATCCACAGACAATGGCTCTGAAGCAGTCTCATCTCTTTCTACCACTGTCCAGCTACAGCAGTCACTCTTATTTACCTTTTCCTGATAGTCATTATTTGAAGTGGCAGGATTTGTACTACACTCCTTCTTGGGGGAGACAGCAGAGCACGAAATGTACAACTCTGGGGCTTCTACCTTCGGCTCCACCATGGGATAGGTATTTTTGTTGTTTCCAGCAGGGCAGGAAGGAGACAGATTCAGCTGTTCTTCATTTTCACCAACAGATGAAGCAGAAAGACCAACAGGGTTAGGAGAGACTATCAACGAAGGGATTGAAGAAGTCACTAGAGGCTGATTTAATGGACATGAGAAAGTGGATGGATTTACCAATAAGGTTGTAACGGGAATAGCTTGAGTGCCTCTACCAACTGCTGTATTTATGGGCTGAATCATATTGCAACCATTCCCTATGTTAACCACTTTCACTGTGGTAGCAGGCACAGTAAGGATGACAGGAGATGGCTGAATCAAAGGTGGAGTCTTTACTGGTGGGGCAGATTTTGTCCCTTTTTTCCTTTGGTATCCCTTACGAACACAAGGCTTGCGTATTTTTTGTCCGGCCAAAGCTGGCAACATCAGTTTTGGCTGTAAAGTTACTGGATTTGAGGATACCAGAGCTGGTGGTGTAGCAGCTGAGAAAGCTTGTCTGGAGTCCGAATGCAAAGTGGAGAGCACATTCTGAAATTCCAAGCCATCCCCACTTCCTACCACGGCTGGGACATTCAAAGGCTGCACACCCGGCACAGTCTGCACAACTGTAGCTGGCTGGATTAGCCGAGGAATCTGAACCATAACTTTGCTAGGAGGAGCTTCTGACTGGGACAACTTCACTGTTTTCTCGATGTTAATAGTGTTGGAACTGGGTTGCTGACAAGGACTAGGTCGAATGAGGACAGGCTTCAGAGCTGAAGTCCTCTGCCTCCTCCATGCTCTCCTAGAGAATCGATTGGCAAGGGGCTTTAGGGTGAGTACTAGTCCCTTTGGCATGAGTAGAGGGT
>WEIS01094560.1:0-34445 GCA_013389965.1 Todus mexicanus
AAATGAGCTCACAGTTACAGTAATAAGGCACTAGTAAATACTGACACATAACTGATGGCTGTTAGCCCAAGACCAGAAATGGAGAAGAAAGAAGCTAGTGAAGTTGTGAAACACTAAGAGCTTTCAGCCAATTAAAACAAAAACCGATGGGGAAAGAATAGGAGTCATTAGGGGATCAGATTAATGTGAATGTAGATTCCTTCCCGGTGGGAGCTGCAACCAGCTGAAGAGTTGTTGTCTCAGCTCCTACAACCTTCTTTTTCTAATGGACTCTGCTAGCACTTAGCTACAATCTTCCGTCTCCCAGCTCCACAGCCATTGATGTTTACAGCTTAGACTGAAGTTAGTGTTCAGTAAATAATGTCCGCATTTCAACCCATAGTCACCACCGTTTGTAGGCATTGTGTCGTTTGACCTCCTTGCTGCCTTAACAGCATATGAATGGAACCTGCAGTGAGCAAGAGAGGACATCTCAAGGGAAAGTGCATAGGTGAGAAAACCAGATCTTTACTTACTATGCTGTTCTCATGTTTTGGTCCCTTTCCCAGTGTGCTTCTCTGGTGTGTGCCCTGACTCTGCCCTGATCTCCAGAGCAGGACAGGGCTTAGAGCTGGCAGGATGTTGTTGGAGACTTCAGGGCTGCAGAATGGCTTTTGGCACTCCAGCTTCACACTAGTGACTGGTTTGTGGAGTCCTGGGATCAACCCAATGAACATGTTTTGTAAGGAGACGTGATGGTAGGACAGAGTAGCTGAAACTAGAGGCTGTTATATTAGTGCTGTTGATAATGTTTTGATACTTGCTGGAACACTTTCCCCTCCCTACCCAGTCCTGTATTGTCATTTATGTTACTGCTTGTTGTGTGTTTTAAACGACTTCTGTGTGATGCACTTTACACTGTAAATAAAGTTGCACCCTGTTTAGTACCCATACAGAGGCAATATTGCACGCTGTTCTTAATGCCTCACAACAAAAATACTGACGTAGTCTTTAGCCTGAGTATTAGGGAAATAGAACTCCACTCAAGGAAAAACATAAAATAATTCTCAGTAATCTTAAAAGGATGTCCTGGATTAGTCCGGGTTTGATCTTCAGATAAAAATACAGTTAGCACCTCATTTTTTTCCAGTCCTTTCTGCTTCTAGAGCATATTTTAAACCCTATAAGGGCCATATTTACTACCAGCATAAACTGCATTAAGACCTGCTTCACTCACTGCTTACATCAGAGGGAGATACAGCTTGTGTTTTTTCTGCACCAGTACTGAAATTTTTAAATCTATGGAGATGCCCATATTCAAGGACAGGTGAAGTAAAAAATGTACTGTAGCAGAAAGAAAACTTTGTAATGCAAACACCACTCTTCGAAACAAGAGGCATACATGACATAGCAGCCAAAAGATTTAGGGTGTGGGATTTTTGAAGGTAGTGTTAGCACGTTTTTCAACATTTCGATATATAGGCTAAGGGGAGACTTTGAAGTGCGGAAGGTGGTCAATGTTTCAAGGCCCCCCCGAGCTGCCAGATGGAGAGGTGGTGTGAGGTTACAAACAGTGCTGCTAAGGAAGGCCTGAAATGTGATGTGCACCTGATAGAAAAGATGCACATTTACATCTCAAATTTACAGTCCTCCAAATACTGCTCATAATCCTGGCTGTGAACTGCTAGGCCGCCTTTGTGTGTGGACTCAGATCTTGTGCCTTCTGTAGAAATACAGAGCACTGCTGTATTCTAAAGGAAGTGTGGTAAGAATGGGGCTTTTTCCCTGGCCCTTTCCTCTTTGCCGTGAGAAACAAGAGACCTAAAACGCTGAATGGGGTCTGCTGACACCTTTGTCTCTCTGCTTTTGGAAGCACAATGGGAAAGGATGAGTGTCAGCTCTGATCTCAGGGGAGCACTGGGGAGTGTTAGTGTGTGCCAGCAGTTGCTACTGTGAGGAGTTACCTTTTTGAGAACAGTTTGAGCAGGGATCTCTCTTGCTTCTCAGCACAGGAAGAGTTTATGCATCTTAGACTTGTCTTAGAACACTTTGGATCTTCACTGTGGAAAGGATCGTTGCTGCTTTTGATGCACTGCAGATGCTTTTTGGGGAGAACACAGCCTGTCCTTGCATTTACATCAGTGTGAGACAGGCATTGCAGCACCCAGAGACGGGACAGGCGGTATATGCAGCACCATTATTGATCTCTTTCTCTAAGGTTGTTTCCACTCATGCACATGAAGTGGAGCACTTCTTCACTTATCCATCCCATTTACGACAAGTTCCTCTCCAGGGCTAGAGCTGCATTTCCATTACCCTTGCTTTCTAGGTTGACGTGCTGCTAGTGCCTGCCAATATCAAGGTCTGCGTGCTTGCCCCCTCTCCCAGCGGAGCTTGAAGCACTATAAAAGCTGATACTCTTCACAAGCTGATGGACTTTTGGTGCAGGCTTGTCCATCCTGCCAGATGTGACCAACTTGTGCTACAAGAACCACCATACATGGCCCAGTAGACAGGACACTGAGTTTCTTCCAGCCAGTGGCAGGCTGTGTCACCACAAGAAAGTCACTTCAAGTCATTCTGTCTTACCGGCCAGATGATGCCTTCCTTTTCCACAGAGGTGCTGTCAATGAAAGCAGACAGATGAGATTTCAGCATGTTTATCATTGTTATTAATGGTAGCCCTTCTGCAGATGTCATCCATACACCTCATTGCTAGCCCACTGAACCAGCACTAACTTTAATCTTCCCAGTCTAATCTCTTTGCTGAATGTAAATCTTTCTCCATCAGGTTGTCATTTGCAGGTCACAGCTGCTGAGCAGATAGTCCTGGAAACTCAAGTGCCCTCTTTATCTCCATACACTTGGAGGCTACAAGAGTGTCAGCTAGCTCAGACCAGCACCAGGACTGACTTCACCCAGAGCCTGCATGCATGGCAAAGGCCAGAAAAGGAGGCTGATGGGGAGGAACAGGTTGGCACTGTGATGTTCCTGCCCTGCACCATCTACCAGGCCAGAAGCACGGTGAGGACTGATCCTTTTCCTCCACCCAGCCCTTTTCTTGATGACAATTTTGCTGTGCTTGATCTCAGCAGGATCAGGAGATCAGTCTGTCCTTACACAACTAGGTAGCAAGGAGCGATCACTACAGTTGCCGCTCCCTGCTCATCCATGCCCTGCAAACAAATCCGGGGCTTTCCCTGTCAGCTCTTAGTCATGCCTTCCCCTCTCTCGCCTCCTCACTGCTTTCCTCAGCATGGTCTGTCTGCTTTGTTTTCAACATCCTGGCTGAAGTAATTCCATCACCGTTGGAAGAGGAATGGCTTAATTTGTGCAGCTACCTCAGGATTTACTGGATATGAGAACAGGAGCCTCACTGGCTGGGAGGGAGGTGGAGTAGGAAGGGTGGCTGAGCAGTGCAACCACTGGTGCAGGCAGCACTGGCAACCTCTGCACCATGCAGCAGCAGCCATGCAGAGCCGAGCACTCTTCCAGCTGCTGTCACCTTGGCTTGCTTTCCTTTCCTCTCCTCTTGCGCTCACTGGCCGTGCTTCTCATTTTACAGACACAGGCTATGTTTGCAGCTGCTTGGGGTGAAGACTGCCCCTTGCATTTGCCAGGCAGACTCCAAAGCATGGAGCAGAGGCTTATCCAGATGGGCTTGCCACAGGCATGGAGAAGATGATGCTCCACTCTTGCCTTGCTCCGCAGCAGCCTGCAATCTCCCGTCTCCCTGACACTTGCCCAACTGGTGTGGCTCACGACAGATTTGTGCATCTATGCTTGTGCAGCTCTGAGTATAGGACTGCTGCCTGATAGATGGGGCTATGAGCAGGGCCCTGGGATGAAGCAAGTGGTCACAGGAGTCCAGCAACGTGCAGAGACCCCATCTGCCTCATGCATGCACAGTAGGCAGGTCCCAAGCATTGCTCAGTGCCAAGGGGAGTATAAAGCAAATTACTGCTCTTGGCTGTTTGTGCGGGACTGTAAGGTCAGCTGGAAGCCTCCATACACAGCACCAAAGCCAGGCTTCACAGCCATCCTTGGCCGAGCCAAGCAAAGGCAGGTTTGCAGCACCCTCTGCAAAAAACCTCACAGTGGGACCTTGTTCTGGCACTGCCACTGCCTGTCTGCCCCAGAAGAAAAGGGTGTAGACAGGCACTGAACACCAAGCACCAGGCATGGGAGCTCAGGAAGGGCTATCTCCCTGCCCCACCCCAGAGTCGGGTAGAGGCAAAAAATGCCTGCAGTCATGACTGACAGTGTCGAACAGGGCCAGCCTTGCAGGTCTGCCCAGGGAGAGCCTGGGCACATTCCAGATTCACCTCACCCAGCACAGGGCATTTGGGAAGTTCTGGTGAGGGGAGAACACTGCAAATGCCCATTTTCTATGATGGGAAAAAGGGATGGCAAACTAGGAGACTTGTGTGGTATGACAAGAACGGAAACCTCAATAAAGCTGCAGTTCAGAAAGCACTTTAAGTATATGGTCATGTCCTACAACCATTAAGGGTACTTAGCTGCACCTATGCAATTAAAAACAAGCATAAGCATTTGTCTGGGCTGCAGCCTTAGTCATTATGGGATTATAATAAATACGAAAAATGGTGCCTGCCCTGCAGACACTGGTGAGATTGCTGCTAAGTGCCTGGCACTGGATGTTTGCTGTCAGCTGAACGCAGGAGGCTGATAAAAGAGGTGGCTGCCCAGTCAGGTGCTGCTGGGCCAGATGTCTGGTTTGATTTTATTAAATAGCTCAGTTAACAATCTGCGGTAAGGGATAAGCAGCTCATTAATTAATCCAGCTGCTAATAAGCAGGGAGGTGCTATATGCACCTGTGGGAATGAATTACATACAGGAACGATAACCGTGCTAAAGGAAAATGATGTGAAATTAAAGTTAGAAATGACAAGTCAGTGCTTCCTGAGCAAAAAAAACGCAAAACAAATGTGCCGCTGGGGAGGGAGGGAGGTATGAAAGCATACCAGTGTCCTAGGTATTCCCACCCACACCGGGTGTGGGTTTCCTGCCTGGGAAGGAGCAAAACTGGCAGAGTCGAAGGCATGAGAGACTAGAGCAAAATAAAGGCCAGCCCACAGCACAGCCAGTGATGCAGCAACTGAGCCTGTGCGATTTTAGTTCATCTCAGTGAGATAAAGTTGCTGCCATTCCTGCATATGCTGGCATTGGAAGCAAGTGGCTTCTGGTAGCTAGTGTCCACATGGGAGGAGGAGGAATGTCTCAGGGGCTGGAGGTGCAGGGCTTTGAAAAAGCAGGTGAATAAGGGAAGATAAACACAGCCAAGGGGGCGGGGGAGAAGACCTTGGTCATGTCACCTGCTCTGCACAGCACAACTCAGAAAGCTGGCTCCTGCTGGGAGCCTTGGCTCTAGGTTTTCCCGCCTGCTCAGAGTGAAATTGTGCAACTTAAATGTTCTGAAAGTGTGGGGCACTCCTGACTTCATCCCTGACAGGACTACATAAGCCAGATACGTGTGGCTCCCATATACAAATATGCCATGTACAAATATACCATGTCTGTGGATGTCTTCAGAGAGGAGTTGCTGAGAGTAGCTCTGGGGATATATAAAGAAACAGGACTGAAGATAAGTGGAGCAGATAACTCGTTGCACCAAAAAGCATACAGGCTTTTCAGGATACCTTTGGGCTGAGCTCCCTTTGAGAAAATCCTGGACTTCATCAGTTGAGTTCATGTAAAAGTAGATGTGATACAGCATGATACAGTCCAGAGAGCTCAGTCCAACAGGTTTCTTACATTTCTGATTTCAAGAAGCTACTGCAGGTTTTTGAGTCTCTCAGAGTATTCATTAAAAGATGCAAAAGTAGTGAAGAATGTAGACAGTCTGCCTGGGGATGTGTAACTCAGGCTACACCAACACTGGTGCTTTGGAAACCATAAAACAATTAAGCGCTGAGGATTAGAAGAAGAAGCCATGTCCCTCCACCTACATTTACAAGGAAATCCATAATTGGGCCTTCGGGCAACGGAGATAAAAGCTGAGCAGCAAAAGTGAATCATAGAATCGTTTAGCTTGGAAAAAAGCTTTAAGATCACCAAGTTCAACCATAACCCTAACACTGCCAAGCCCACCACTAAACCATATCTCTAAGTAAGTGCCACATCTACACATCTTTTAAATACCTCTAGCGATGGTGACTCCACCACTTCCTTGGGCAGCCTGTTCCAGGGCTTGATAACACCTCTGGTGAAGGAATTCTTCCTAATACTCAATCTAAACCTCCCCTGGTGCAACTTGGGGCCATTTCCTCTTGTCCTATTGCTTGTTACTTGGGAGACCAGACCAATTCCCACCTGGCTACAACTTCCTTTCAGGTAGTTGTAGAGATTTATAAGGTCTCTTCCTCAGCCTCCTTTTCTCCAGGCTAAAACACCCCAGTTCCCTCAACCACTCCCTGTAAGTCTTGTTCTCTAGATCTTCCACCATCTTTGTTGTCCTTCTTTGGGCACACTCCAGCACCTCAAGGTCTTGCTTGTATGAAGGGACCTAAAACTGGACCCTGTACTCAAGGTGCGGCTTCATCAATGCCAAGTACAGGGTTACAATCAGTGCCCTAGTCCTGCTAGCCACACTATTTCTGATACGAGCCAGGATGCTGTTGGTCTGCTTGGCCACCTGTGCACACAGCTGGCTCATATTTAACTAGTTATTGATCAGTACCCCCAAGGTCCCTCTCTGCCAAGCAGCTTTCAAGCCACTCTACCCCAAGCCTGTAGCTCTGTCAGGGGTTGTTGTGACTCAAGTGCAGAACCCAGCATTTGGCCTTGTCGAACCTCATCCCACTGGCCTTGGCACACCAATCCAGCCTGTCCAGCTCTCTGAAGATCCTTCCCACCCTCAAGCAGATCAATACTTCTGCCCAGCTTGGTGTCATCTGCGAACTTTCTGAGGAGGCCCATGATCCCCTCATTCAGATCATGGATAAGGGGATTAAACAGAACAAGCCCCAGCACTGAGCCCTGGAGGACACCATTCATGACCAGCCACCAACTGGGTTTAACTCCATTCACCACCACTCTCTGGGCCCAGCCATCCAGCCCGTGTTTTACCCTTCTAAGAGTACACACCCATCCAGGTCGTGAGGAGCCAGTTCCTCCAGCAGAATGCGCTGGGGAACAGTGTCAAAGGCTTTACTAAAGTCCATGTAGACAAGATCTGCAGCCTTTCCCTCATCCACTAGGCAGGTCATCTTGTAGAAGGAGATCAGGTACATCAAGCAGGACCTGCCTTTCATGAACCCATGCCGACTGGGCCTGATCACCCAGTTGTCGTGTATGTGCTGCATGGCAGCATCAAAGTCAAGCTGACAGGCCTGTAGTTCACTGGATCCTCCTTCTGGCCCTTCTTCTAGATGGGCATAATGTTTGCTAACCTGCAGTCAACCGGTTAACCAGGACTGCTGATAAATGATGTAAAGTGGCTTGGTGAGCACTTCCACCGGCTCTCTCAGTACCCTCAAGTGGATCCTATCTGGCCCCATAGATTTGTGTGTGCCTAAGTGGAGAAACAGGTCACTGATCATTTCCTATTGGATTATGGTAGCTTCATTCTGTTCTCTGCCCCTGTCTCCAGCTCAGGGGGCTGGGTACTCAGAGAAGAACTGGTCTTACTATTAAAGACTAAAGCAAAGACAACATTAAGTGCCTCAGCCTTTTCCTCATCCTTTGTTACTCTGTGTCCCCCCATCCAGTAAAGGATGGAGATTTTCCTCAGCCCCTCCTTGTTGCTTATGTATTTATAGAAGTATTTTTATTGTCTTCTAGGGCAGTAGCCAGATTAAATTCTAGTTTGGCTTTGATGCTTCTAGTGTTCTCCCTGCATAACCTCATGACACCCTTGTAGTCCTCCTGAGTTGCTTGCCACTTCTTCCAAAGTACATTAACTCTCCTTTTTTTTCCTGAGTTCCAGACAAAGCTCTCCTCAGGTGCAAGTGAAGATGCAGGCTCGCACAAGAGCTCTCCTTCACTGGTGCCAGAGTCAGGCTCTCAATCTGTCACCAAAACGCTCAGGACCCTGTCACACTTGAGACATGGTCAGGCACACCACCTCCCTTGCCCCTATTCTCATCACCAGGAGGTGCCTTTGGACCCCAAAGCAGCTGCAGATATACCTGGTGATCAGTGTTCAGTTGGGTGAAGGCCCTTCTGTGGAGTTTAATGAAATTCCAATCAAATGGAGGGTCAAGATCTGTCTGAGGCATCAGTAGGCCAAAGCAGGAAATAACAGCCAGGGTGAGTACCCATTGAAGGACAACAAAGAGCACAACTGGATTTTCCACATTGTCCAACACCTCAAAAACTTCCATCAGACTTGTGTTTCACAGAAGAATCTCTGCTATGACAAAACCTTCATGACTGATATTGCCCATCACATGAGCTATTTCTATACCTCCTCGTGCACACACACGTGCACAGAGGCACAGCATCTCCTGTGTGTGGGGAAGCAGCAACAGAGCTTGTGCTCACTCCGTGGAGTGTTGGCTGCAGGGGATGATCCAGATCAGCTGTCCACAGTTAAAGTGACTTTTCCTAATCTAAAAGTAGCAAAAGCCTGTTCATGGGAGGGTTAGTTGTACCCCACCCATGCAGTCACGTTGAGGCAGGCAGGCATCTTCAGGGCTGCAAAAGCTCTGGGTCAGACCCATGGCAGCTGGTGTCCTGCAGCCTTGCCCTGCTCTGCCCCATGGTAAGACCCCCTCCAGGGCCAGCCCTGCTCTGAACAGCAGCCACATGGAGAAGCAATGCCCACTGTGTTGACTTGCCTGCCTCGGAGGATGTATATAGGGGGTGCATATCCCCTTACTGCTCCTGTGCAACCAGCCTCCCAGGCAGGTGTTTTTTGGCCAAAAGTGAGCACCATGCAGCCTGCAGGCATGCACCCAGCAGGAAGCAGTGCAAATGGGAATACAAGCAGACAACTTGATGGGTCTTACGCAGAAAGCCAAGAGCCTGCCCTGGGTAGCAAAGCTGCTGTACTTCTGCAGACTGGCGGGGAGCTGCACTGGGCCCTGTCTCTCAAATTAGCATGCAGCCGTCATGTCACAACCCAGAGTTGGCTTCCAAGAGCAATGCTACATGCTGTGTGGCATCCTGCTGTCCCATGCTGGGACTACAGAACTCCTCAGTCCCCCTGCACTCAAAGGCAGAGCTGGCTCCTGGGGCAGCAGCCCAGGCTTTTATGTAGGGGTGTCAGGAGCTCCATCTCCTCTGCCATCTCTGCCTAGATGTGGTGGGTAGAAGGGATGGATACTGCTGCAACTCTCTGTTACTGCCTGCACCAGTGCACTGCTGCAGCTGGGTTGGTTTCACACTGCTCTGCTGCCAACACTATGTGTGGATGTCACTCGCTGCAATGCCAGGCTGCTGCCCCAAGCGTTCCAGATCAGATCCTCTGCAGATGAGCTTGAGCTTGGCCTGTTTGCAGACGATGGCCTGTTGTAATTAATTTCCACAGCAAGGCTTGCAGATGCTGATGCCATCTACAAAGACGTGAAACTAAAGCACAGGCACTGAGTAATCTACCCAGCCACACACTGGAGATGGAGAGATACAGTTTGGGCTGGGGCTGGGACTTTCCAGTTCCTCTCCGAGACTGTGCTGCTGCCAGTCTATGACTGCCGGGCAGAGCTTGCACTCAGTGGCTGCTGGGGATCAGAGGTCTGGTGGGGTGTCTGAGGATGCAGAAGAAAAGTTCCACATGTCGCCACCAACAGGTTACCCGCTGACTCAAAGGTAGACAGGGGAGTATGCAATACACTCTGGGAGACCAACGCGTCCAATCAAATAGGGGTTCACCAGGATCTTATAAGCAGCAAATAACTATCTAGGAATGGGGAGGAATAAAAAAAGTCTGCAATGGGTGAAAAAAATGAGTCTTGGGATGCAGTGGGTTTGGTCTTTCAGGCTTCCCGTTCCTTTTCAGCAAGTGCATGCAGAGTTTCCCTTGGCGCCGCTCTGCAGACTAACAGCCAGAGAGAATTCTCAGGTGCTTGGCTTTCACAAGGTTTCTAGAAAGCGGCAGGATTAGTCACTTGCATCAGCAGTACTGCCCACCGGATCAGTTTGTGAGACTGATGCAACCAGATGGGAAGTACTGCAACTCTGCTGCAGAAGAGGCCACCTATTACAATAGAGGAGCAACAACAACAAAAACAAACAACACCCAAGAAACCTCAAAGGAAGCCAGATGCATCACAAGTTTGTTTCACGATGTTCAGGCTTGTTCGGGAAGATCCAGATCAGACCTAGCATATTCCCTCCTGCTGGGAGGAGGCACCCGAACAGCAGCTGCCCTCAGCCCCACCTGGGATAGAAGCAGTGCCAGGCGGGAGAAAAGGCTTTTAGCTCTGCTGTCATTTCCCATAGCCACACAACCTCATATCCACCTACTGGGGGTCCCAGTAGCCTGTGTTTTGCCTGCTGGTGCAACTGCTGACTCAAACCAGCCTGGCAGCCCCACGACAGAGGAGCTCTGCCCTGCTCATGGAGGTTTTCATGGGTGGATTGGATCCTGCATCTGCATCAAGCAATACACTGCTCCCACACGAGTGCAGAGAGGAGAGGTGCAATGGGAGGCTCCTCTGCTTTCCTCCTCAAAGCAGTGCTTTTGCACCCAGGCACTGTTTGCAAACAGGCTCCCTGGGGAGCTGCTAAGCTGCAGTTACAGCGGGTTGCATCAGCCCTCAGGTGTGACCGTGTTTGCTTGCAGTTTTGGGGTCGGTACCAGCAAAGCAGCATCCCAACAGCAGATGCCAAAACATTCTCTGCCTGTGGTCTGACATTCAGCTGCTGGTTGGTTGGGTTTTTTTCCTAGAACAGACTAGTCTCGATGGTCTTCCTTCAAAGCATCCTCTGAGAGAAATGAGTGCTTTTACCCGTATGAGCAAAGCAAGTGCACACAGTTCCAGCTTGGCCAAAGGAGTTAGATGAAGATGACTCCTGCCAACCTTGTGATGTTTTAGCCAGGACTGGATGTGGTCTGACTGATATATCCAAATAAAATGCTCCTGTGAGATGGTCACATTCCTGGACACTGCCTTCAGTCTCACAGCCGGGCAGCGACTCTCCTGGGAGCCCCAAGCTGCTGCCTGTGCCCTGCCGCTCTCTGCAGTATCCACTTCCCACCCCTCTGTCTCAGTCTGTCCATGCCGCAGCTAAACTGCCCTTGCAGCCAAGGAGGGGACACCCAAGACATGGTTTGGCTTTCTCTGTGTTGTGTGTAGCTGCAGCTGTACATTCCTCCTCATCTCAGTAACATCTCATACCACTTTTTTGGTTTTTTTTTTTCCTCTACCTTTATCCTGCTTCTGCTTTTCTTTCCCCATGAGACCCAGCAACCATTTCCAGCTGGAGCTTTTTCACGTGTGGTATCGGTAGCTGTGTGTCTCCATTAAATGCTTCAGCAGCCACTGCTCAGGGCAGTAATGCAGCCCAGTGAGCTGTACTGGGGCTCACAAGGCTCCTGCCATCTCCACTACGGGTCCACGGTGTGTGCCTGGGTGACCCCCTTGTCCCCTGTCAGTTTCCATGTAGATCTTGGCCATGAGCCACCTTTGCCAGGCAGACACGGACAGGCCCACACCAAACTGTGGGTTGCATGGGGACTTGCGCTGTGGGAAAAGCCTTTTCTCTGCTTGCAGCAGGGCCCTAGCTGAAAGCTAAAGCCTAATCCATGCTTCTGGTCTGCAGCTCCATCCCTCCCGCCACCCCTGGCAGTGCCTGCAATGCTGGCATCCCTCCATGACTGCCGTGCCTAGAGCACATAAAGCCCTGTTTTGGACGTGCCATCTTGTCCTTAAAGGCAGCTGTAAACATATTTTTCCACTTTCTTTTTTTTTTTTCTTTTTTTTTTCCTGCAGCACACAAGAGCTTTTTATACTCAAAAGCCTCAGTTCCCTTGCACAGCACGGTAGGAAGAGTCCCCAACCCCACGGTTTCCTCCAGCATGCTGGTATCTGCAGGAAGGGAGGATGGCAGGGATCCTTCCAAAGTTATCGATGTTTGCTGTGTTCCTCCTCTTTATCACATCTGCTCAATGTCCAACAGGGTGTTTTTCTTCCTGTTTGTCATAATTTTAATTAAGCAAAAAAGATAGGGGAAAGGAAGGAGGAGGAACAAGGAGGCAGCAAGAAAGGAAATGTCTCTGCTCTCCCCGTCCCCAGTGCCTGCCTCCAAGTCCAAGCATCTCCAAAACCACCTCTCCAGGGTCAGATCGTCTCAGGGCCACCCAGCACCTAAGGACTCAACATCCAAAGGCCTTCTTTGTTTTCCCTTTCCATGGCTGAGCACCCTCAATGGGCACCTTATTCCCCTGGAACTCCTTCCCAGACCACCTCTAGGCCAGCTCTGGGCCATTTCCAGCCAGCACCTTTAAGTGGTACAAGATACCATTTTCTCATGTCCTGCGCCAATAAGGGTGGGTTTTATCCTTTTCCTTCTCTACTTTGTGTGCTCAGGAGCAGCTTGTCTTCCATCAGAAGGGAAAGAAGTTTCCCAGACGTGCTGCAGGGATGTAAAGGAATTGTTTGCACAAACAAGTGTTTGCACCTGTCCTTTCTCAGTGTAATCCCTTTTATTTTCCAAACCACTTTTCCAGTCTGCCAAGATCATTTTCAGTGCTACTCCTATGCTCCAGGGCAGTAACTCTAACGTCACCCACAAAGGTCAGAAGCACATGCCACAGTCCAGCATTCAGGTTAATTTTATAATTACCAAGTGAGACCAGGCTGACAAAAACCAAACAACAACAAAACCATCTTAAACCTTGCTTGAATTATCTCTGCAATGTGGTCACAAACCATTGGTACCGGATGCAGTCATCCAACAATGTTTGCACCCACCTTCTAGTAATCTGATTTAAACCATGCTGTGAAGAACCGTGTAGGAGAAGATTTAAAAAACCTCGGCAGTGCCAAGTGATGTCTTAAGTGCCCTGCTCCTGCCTGTCAGCATCACCTCTTACCTCATTACAGGAGAAAATCGGGCTTTTTGAAAATCTGTCATAATTGCTGTGCAGGTGCCATGAAGCACTTTTTGAATCTTCTAGTACTTCACTTGCCCTCCACAAATTGTCTGTGGTAATTACAAATAGTTCTGGCACTGACTGAGCCAGCTCTTGCACTGTTTGAGGATTAATTTTGTCAGGCCATGACACCAGTAAATGTCTCAGCTCTGGGTTCTTTCTCTTGTTCTCTTGATTGGAAGCTTGTTGCTTGTTATTGCTGTTTAACACCAAGCTCAAAAATGCAGTCTACACCTCAGAATGAAGATTGAGGTAAATACAGCATGAACCAGTGTGGCCCTTCCAGTGCAAACAGTTACAGCCTATGTTTTTTACACTTTGAGTCTCACAGGAGGCTACCACTATGTACTGACTGGGTCTGGCAGTGGATCTCTTTGGGCTGTGCTATTGAAACTATGCACATATTAGATTTGAAAAAGGCCAGAAAAACAGAAAGAGCTTCCACTTTTTCCTTAAAAAATTCTTTCCTCTATGGAAAATACACTTTTAATGAGCAGCAACAGGCTGGTCTTTTCTTGGCATGTGCATGAACCCCTAAATAGCACCAAAAGCACAAATTTAAGATTTGGGTTTGCCTGAGACATTCCACAATGGAATAGCCTCTAAAGAGGAATACCACCTGCCTCTTCATATCATTTGAACGTACAATTTGCTATAGAATCATAGAGTCGTAGAATCTTTGAGGTTGGAAAAGACCCTTGGGATTATCGAGTTCAACCATCAACCCTACTCTGCAAAGTTCACCCCTAAACCATATCCCCCAGCACCACATCTAAACGCCCTTTAAACACATCCAGTGATGGTGATTCAACCACCTCCTTAGGAAACCTAATCCAGTATCTGACTACTCTTTCTGTAAAAAAAAACCCTTCCTAATATCTAGTCTAAACCTACCCTGTTGTAGTTTGGAACAAATGCTTGCAAACTCTGCTTGTGTGAAGGTGCAGGTTGTAAACTTCAGAGTTGGTTCAGCTGCCTCTTCACCACCATTTACATTCATTTGCCCCCTACTTGATTAAAACAGTCCACTGCAAATGAGGTAATCCAGTGGGAAGTTCATCTGCTTGGCTTTGCTTGTAAGAATGAGAATGTCTGACCTTTTGCCTTACACTGGCAATGTTGAAAGGGCAGGGTGCTGTGAAACACTGACTTTTGTCTTTACCCAAGGTGTGTTTGGGAAGAGGCACTAATTTACTAACGTTCCTGCAATACATGAATATGCTGCTTGTAGCTTTTTCTCCAGACTTGCAGGAATGAGTTTCATTAGCCTTCCTGCATTGGCGCTCACAAACTTGCAGGACAGAAGCATAACCACCGTGCTGCTGCATTTCTGGCAGAGAAGGTACTGCCATTGCACACTCCAGAAATAACCTGCAACATGCTTTCAGTGGAGCAGGACAGGAAGTGAATGCGAGGCTCAGTGGATGGCTCTGGGATTTGTCAGACATATGAAAGCACTTCCAACGTGTGGCACCACTCAAGTACTCAAGCGGGATTGGTAAGATATTTGCAGAATGGCGTTTTTGGCAAGTCAACACCACCACCACACTCAGCAAAATCCTCTTTAGCCAGAGTGGAATGAAACGTTCATATATGCTTTGCTTTTTCAGCTGGTTGTATTGGGTTTGTGTGGAAAGATTTTCATAGCGCAGGGCGGGGGAATGCTGCAGGGAGAACTTCTGTGAAGCTGTTAGAAGCTTCCCCTGTGTCCAGAAGAGCCAAAGCCAGCCAGCTCCAAAACGGATCTGCCACTGGCCGAGGCCCATCAGCGACAGTGCTAGCACCTCTGTGATAACATACTATGGAGAGATAAGCCCACGCTGGAGCAGATTTGCTGGCAGAACCTGTGACCCTGTAGGGGACTGTGCTGGAGTAGTTTGTTCCAGAAGGATTGGACCCTGTGGAACAAATCCACACTGGAGCAATTCTTGAAGAACTACAGCCCATGGGAACGACTCAAGTAGGACACATTCATGGGGAACCATCCCCCATGGCGAGGACCCATGCTGGAACTGGGGAAGAGTGTGAGGAGGAACGAGTGTCAGAGACAGTGTGTGATGAACTGATTGCAATCCTCATTCCCCATCCCTTGCGCCTCTCAGGAGTGAAGTTGAGGAGAAAGGGGTGGGAGGACAGTGTTTTAAGGCTTTTTCCTATCTGTCATTATCCTACTGTGACTTTTGACTGGCAATAAATTAAATAAATTCCCTCAAGTTCAGGCTGTTTTGCCCATGACAGTAATTGGTGAATGATCTCTCTCTGTCCTTATCTTTACCCACGAGCCTTTTGTCATATTTTCTCTCCCCTGTCCAGTTGTAAAGATGTCATTGATAGAGTGGCTTTGGTGGGTGACGGGCAGCCATCTAAGGTCCACCAGATTGGTGCAGCAGTGCTTTCTCGCTTTTTCCTTCAACGTACTCCATTAAAGAGCCAGAGCTGGCCCCAGCCAAGTGTGCTGTCCCCAGCTGATGCTGATTTTCACTTTCAAACTTGAACCTCCTTAGATGAACCATCTTTTCACCAAAAGCTGAAAGGTCGCGGGACCCTAAAAGCCTGTTATCCGCCTAAGGCCTTCAGAGGATCCTTTTCCCCTAGACTTCCCACCATAAGAGGTAGGGAGGTTCGTCCTCAAAATTCAGTCTGCAGGTGAGGGCCAGGATGCATGTTGACAAGCCCACTCTGTTTTGAGGAGCTTTGGTGCAGTTTGTCCTGCAAGTGAGAAGTTTGCCAGTGCTCCTTACAAATATGACAGACATGTCAAAGCAACAGAAAAGCTGTGGGCTGTAAAACAGCTCTGCATTTTGCCTCAAAAAAGTCTTCCTGAAGCGCTTAACTGAGCTTCTGGACTTAGTAACAAAGCAGACAAGGGGATACATTCTAAAAAATAACTCGTGCCTCATTTAAAAAGTCTTCGTCCCCATCAAGCTGCAATTTTTGAGCCACTCATCCTTCAAAGGAAATGGTTATATAATGCAAGGCGAACTCATCTCCTTTGCTGCCTGGGGCTCTGGTCTAAGCCAGCTGTTTGGACTAATCATGACTGCTGATCACTGCTGAAGTCTACCTAAAAAACTCTCTGCCTTTGGACATGTGCTGCACAGTCAAGGCCACTCACCTGGGAAGCAGCAGAGGGAGTTTTTCTTTTAAAACATGCAGAGTGTTGTCCTCAGTCTGCCCAGATGCTTGCCTCTTGCTGGAGCAGGAGTCACTCCTGGGAAGGCAGCACTCACCCCCAAAACCCCTGGGGAGCACCTCATGTTTTTCTTCCACACAACACATCTCCCATGTGGGGAGTTTTAACCTCCTGGCATCATCACTCCTCTCCTACTGCAAAGGTCCCCAGTGGGACTGGCCAAGTACTGCAACTCGCTCTGTGTCGCAAAAGGCAGCCCCCCACGGGGACTGCAGGAACAGGTGAGAGCCAGCAGGCCTCCAGATGCCGTGCAGCATGCAGACCTGACACATTTCATTGAGAGTGGCAAGTTTTCACCCACTCAGTGACCAGCCCATTTCAAAATATTTAAGAGATGCATTCAAAAGCAGTGATGGGCATGAGCTGACCACCTGAGATGCTGGCCAGCAATCCCTACCAACCAGACCAACTGTGCTGTCTTGTTTAAATCCAGTGACAAAGATTTAACCCAAGCAGCTACATGGCACGGGTTGGATGTGTTCTCAGCTGGCCACCTTCCTGAAAACTCATCCCTGGGACTTCCAATTTTGTGAGCCCCTCTGCTCAGGAATGTGCACAGGCAGAAGCTTATGTCCAAAACCCATTCACCTGTAAAATAATAGAGATTCTCAGAACTTAGTTTTACTCCTATAAAGGCACTGCCTTGTTGTCTTGTGCCTGTACAAGTAGGGTGAGGCAACCCAGATTTACAATGAATTTGTCATTGAAAAATAAGTACATGTTGCCACATTGGGCAGACATATTCAGGTCACTACACGAAAACTTAGTGATAGTGTAACCATGGGTGATGGTTACCTTCCTGGACAGTCAGCACAAAGTGACATTTGTACGAGAGAAGAGGAAGGGTCTTGCCTTCTTTAGTTTTTTGGTATCAAATCAGCAAGAACTGCTGGTGAATATGGATCACAGGAAGGAGATAAGAAATGTTCACCATTCTGGCTTTAACTTGTGGAGTTCCTACTGAGCAAAAGGGGAGGATGTTGAAAAGCATCCTGAACATTGAGTTTCACCTTTCCTTTCAGTCTCATGCCCTATTTGCCCAATGCTCAGTTGTTCATCTGTACAATGCTCTGGTTTTGTGGCTATATCATGAAAAGAGATTATTTTGCTTGGTGATTTTTGTAATATATGGCACTTTCTCCCCTCCTTGCATGAGTGGCCTGGCCCTGTGCCCCCCTAGGCATCTCAGCAAGGGCCACTGCACCTCACACATACAGTGCCTAGAAGAGTATTTAGTTTCTACCAAAAGCAAAGGTGTTGGGCACCTCCACTCAGGCACCACCAATAGGCTCAGCACTATGGGGAGCTCTGGTATCACTGCTGCTCCCCTGACAGAAGTGGATGGGATCATCTGAAAGGATGAAACCTGGCACTGCTCTCCTGAAGCCCCCCCTAATGCATAAGGCCACTGAGAACCACCAGCTAGCCTGATGGCAATGAAAACTACTGCCCTTTGCTGGCGCTATCTGCCTTTGGCAGATTTTCTCTTACGTAAATTTGTCTCATGATAACATATACACACACATATACCTGTGCACGCGTCCACACACACACACACAATTGCATACGCACTGTCAAATGAGGACGTAGAAAGATCACCAGCTGAAGAGCCTCAGCCCTCCGCAGCCTGTAATTCAGCAGAAAGCATCACCCCAGACCTGGAGATCTTGCAGGTCTGATGAGGGTTATCAGGAGTACACCTTGCTGCGGTGTCAATGAGAGTGTGTGAACCAGAAAGGCTGGTGTCAAAACTTCAGAGGCTTCAGGACACCTCTCTTTCAGTCACAAGAACTTTAGAAAAAAAAAATCCATCCAAGAAACCAGAAGTTTTGACTGCCAAACCTCAGGTGCAGCCAGCTCCCAGTAGACAGTGGAGGTTGTCCCCTGGTCTGAGAGCGCTGGTGGGGTGCACTCTGTCCCCAGATCAGAGTGGCTGCAGGATGCACTATGGATGCATGTGTCAGCACTGCAAATATTTTGCAGTGAAGTCCTCAGAAAAGGGTTTCTTCAGTACCTGAGCTGACTTCTCAGACTGTCGGTCACAAGAGATTTCAGTGGTGCTAAAGCAACCAAAACTAGAACGAGAGGAAGAATGATCAACCTTATTTCAATGCAGGTCTGTACTTCCCTGTGGTTAATGCAAGCTCTGTTGATATCTCATCATGTCTTATTTCACTGATCCTGACCTACATGTTGAGTGGGGCACAATGTAAAAAAGTCTGAATAATTTATTATTGACCCAACATGGGAAGAAGCAAATAATGAACAGACCATTATTGAGGAGCCTTTCAAGTACAGAAAAAAGAGTCTCACCATGGATGAGAAATTCTTTCTGCTGCTAAGCGACAGGAAGCTGTGACCACTGAAGAAAACCTTATTCAGTCCAACACCCCAGATCCAGGGTTTTTCTGCAGTGTTGGTACAGTGATATTTGTGGCACACACCACCACACACTGGATAACCTGCATGAGCAGACAGACACATGTGGAGGCACACCTACACAAAGGGCATACAACACTGGTGCAAGGAGGCTCCATGCCCAAAAACCCTATGCCAAGTCCCATTGTCAAATCTGGACCCATTTTCTGGTGTCAGTGTCTGGACAAAGCGCTTTGCCTGCAGCAGGAGCTTTCCTGAGTGTTAGCATCTGGATTTGGAGCATGGGATTCTCATTAAAACAAACATCCCCAGGAAGCTTGCTGAATGAGGAAAAGAAAACGTTGAATCGGACTCGTTTTGCTGAGTCAGGATGATGTAAAGGTGCTTGAAAGCGAAAAACACTCCCACTTTTGAGTAATCCGATAATATCACACACCTTGACCATCTCTTAACTCTGCTGACACCGGATGACTTCATGGAAAATACACAGTAGCTTTGCAGATTGCCAGGCTCGAGAAGGCCGTTGGGAATACACTGACTGCCTGGTAGATGGGTGTGTGCTGCACAATGTTCTTGTGGATTTACACAACCGCTCCTTCTGATCTCACTTGGCAACAAAGAAGGAGTGCCACTGCACTGACAATAAAGCTGAGCTGATATAAAAGTGAGGTACAGTCAGATACAATTGCCTGAGATCTTGCAAAGCCCAATTAGCACAAAAGATTTTGTATCAGGGCACCTTTTCTAGATCTGGGGCATTACCCGGGGATTATGCTACTGCTTGGTAAAAGCAAACTAAGCCTGCAAATACAGCAAGTTCCCAAAGAGACATTGGTGTAGACTAGCAAAACCCTCGGGTTAGTGGTGTGGAAAGCGAGTAGAGGCTGGGAAGCCATCCTGCAAGCTCTTGCCCAGTGCCTGGGAGGCTCCTTTGCCCCTCAAGGGCATGTGGCCAACCCCATCACATCGATAGCACTTGTGTATGTCCTGAACGTCTGTGAATGTGCAGCATGGATTTTCCTAAGCAGACTATTATGAGCTCTGCCCCCTTCCCTATCACATACTGTCATACAGAATTTCCTCGTAATGCATTCCATTTGCATTTTCCCTGCTTTGCCGTTTGCCTCTACATGGCAACAAGGCATGGGGCAAACCCACATACTCATCCCTACATCAACAGGCACATTGCTGCCAGGGCTGGAATCTTTTTATCCAGTCTACAGGGGATAATGTTTCCCCAAGACTTGTAGGAAGTAAAGCAATGGCTGTGGTGACTACCGGGACTGTATCAGCACTGGCGGGGCTTGCAGATCTGCGTGCTTGAGTGTAGAAAGGGAGATGGATGTGGGAGGATATCTGTGTCTCTAACTACATTCTATTCAGTTCTTCCCAGACCAGTATTTAGTCAAGCAGCTGCATCGACTTTTAGCATCCATTTCCCCTTTACGGGGTGGTGCTCATTCCCCAGTGATCATGAAAGCTGCTGACTCAGAGTGACGTGGCGGTTTGTGCCCCAGGAGCAGAGAGCTGGTCTGCAGCAGGGAGGCACCCAGCAAAGCTCCCCTGCAGGCACCAGCCTGCAGGAGCGGAGACCCCCACCCATCAGTCCCAGGGCATTAGCCAGGCACTGCTCTTGCTGCCTAGGATGAAAGCCAAGCAGATTCCCAGCTCTCCACAGTTAATAACTAGCTGCAGTAAAGACGAGTAATGCTACAAAATAGTAAAACAACCATCAGTTACGTTGAGAATGTCACTAATGAATATTTTTCCAGCCCTGCTTCAGAGCACAATGATGGGCTTTTAGCAGACCAATTAAAGTGATGCCCAGAGTGAAACTGCCTCACGTGAACAGCATCCCTCTGGGTGGTTTGGATGCGAATTGTGCTCGTGCTTAAGATTCAAAGGATGTAAAAAAGGCTTAAAGATTTGCAGGAGGAGGATGAGGGGAATGCATGCACACTGTCAAAAAATACCCTCTAGCTTTTCTTAGAGGGACAACTCAGGGCACGTAGTGTTATGGTATGCTGGAGAGGTGAAGTTACCTAACATCTATCCTCCAGAGGGAACAGATAAAACAGCTTCATCCTCGTCTCTCTGTCCCTGGATGTCGCTGTGCTGTGTTACACCTCCATGAAGGAGCCTCTCATCCAAGCATCCTGTAGCTAGGGGTCTGCTCATCTCACAGCCAGTGGAAGGCACTGGGTGGACAGCCCTGATCCCTGGGAGCACCTTGTGATGCTGTGTTGCTGTGCTGCACCATGTTCATCTGCTGCTGCAACATCAGGCAGAGATCTTTTAAAGCACAGGAAGCAACAGACAAAAGGTAGCATCAGGAAGATGAAGTGCCATTTTCTGGGAAAATCTCTGACTTCTTGGGAGCTATGGGGACTTTCCTCCTGCAGCTGCTCTTTTTCTGTCAGGCAGGTCAGTCAAGAGCTGGGGACTCCTGTGCAGTATTTAAAGCAGCAGAGAGGAAGCTGATGGGGCAAACGTTTTTTTCCTTGCTGTCTGTCTACCTGCATTGAGCTAGAAGGGCCATGAGTGGTCCCACCTCTGCAGGAAGAGGGTAGGAGAAGGGAGTCCAGCAGTCATGATCAGCTTTGGCCCCAGAGAGCAGCCCTGGTTGCCCACCCTGCTCTGGGGGGTGCAGGCAGAGGGCACTGTGCTGCAATGCTCATCCCAGCAGCAGTGGGAACCCTGATGTAGTGTCTCTGACCCAGGCAGAGGCAGCCAGGGTTATTGCTCATTGTACTGGCTATGCAAGACACCCCAGTTTGGGTCAGCCCTCAGCGCTGCATGGGTCTCGCTCACAGGTAGCTTCTCTGATTCCAGAATAAACCCTAAACCCTAAGCACTCAGGACAGGCAAGGCCATTTGTGGGGCTACAGGGTCATATAAAGGGAACAACAGGGTGAAATGCAGCACCTGGATTGAGGAGGAAACACTGAAGTTCCCCAAAGCTTGGACGAAATTGCTCCAAGAGGTTTGGCTCAGGTTTTGCACTCTTCCTCACCAGTAATCCCCCACTAGCCAAAAGCAGGACAAGCATTTGTATGGACCCAGGTGTATTGCTCACATGAAAACCACTACTGGCAGTGCAACAGACATGAAAGGATCCTCTGTCTTTAGAAAGCAGAGTGCAAACAGCGTCTAAAGAGGCATCCTGACTCTGTCTCGCTAGTAATAACCTGCCACAATCATATCTCTCATGGGGAGCAAATGAAGATCAGCTCCCAGCTCGAGCAGATGAAGAAAAATAGCTTTTCAGGAGTGTCTGGTTTATAAGGGCTGTGGTTTAACTGCAGCAGTGCAGCCTGTTCAAACGCATGACATCGAAGGAGATAGTGCAGCTCTTCTCTGCTTACAAGTCTATGGACTGAAGATAGCGTGCTCAGACAAAATAGCACAGCTTCTGTGCTGCAGAGTGATAACAAATGCTGTGGCAAATCCACCTATTTAACTTACTCCAAAAGCAATGAGCGTCATGATGTACCATAATTTTTAAGTCAATTTGATAGTGGTTAAAGATACAGAAAACAGAGGCCGAGTAATATTTGTTTATAAAGTCCAACAACATTAGATCCCAAGCATAGAAACTAAACTACTAAGTCACAATATCCATGTCAGCTAGTAAAGCGAGCTCACCAAATCCAGATCAAATACAGACTGTAGTAGTTTATTACTGAAAATAAGAGACATTTTCTGGCCAACTGCCAGGAGATGAATTTACGATTAGCTGGGCGTTTCTTGTCTCAAAGCCCTGACCTTTAATCAATGTTTGAATTTCCACCTTGGTATACACCTGGAAGACATGATTGCTTCTCAGAATGGGTGAATCTCTTAATTGCACAAAACAAGTAAACCAGGAAAGAAATCAGGAAAAAACAAGTCTTTTATTGGGAGTGGGGAAGCAGACTCTGTCAGACTGGATGTAGACACGCCTCATACTGGGAGAAGGTGGTGTGTTTTCTCCAAAATACGCTTCACAGCAACCTTTTGTGGTCTCTGTATTTAGTGGGCACTTATTTGTACCTGTGTCTATGAGTCATTGAAGTCAGGCCTGGGCATGGCTCTCTTGACACAAAACTGGATGCAGCTCAAAGACATTGCTTTTGCCAGTATTTCAGTCCTGAGGGCCCAAGAAAGGCAGAACATGGAGGAAAAGGGAAGCTACCTTTTGGGAGGATGTGAGCCAGAAACTCCAAGTTTACATTCAGAGTTATGCATGATCTTGGGGTGCTCTGTTCCAAGGCCAGTTAGTGTTTAATTCCAGGACCAAACAACAAAGAAATTCAGATTAGGAATTTTCTTATTCATCTTTTGATGAGACTGCATCCCAACAATACCATTTTACTACTGAAGGCCTGAGATATGCTACTGAGGCATTGCTAGTGTTTTGGGATTAATCTACGTGAAACAAACTAAAACCTGAACCAAATAAACAAACCAGTAAAAAAACAAAGCAAAGAATGAAGACTGAGCTGTTTTTACAGGGTCCTGAATGAACATCGTGTCAGGGCTACAGAAATTAGAGCCCTGTGCAGGTGTTAGAGACTGATGGGCACCCCTCAGTCCAAGCTAACCTATGTCAGCTGCTTTCCAACTTATACAGCAGCCAAAAGCATTGTGAACCGGCCATAATAAAAGATGTATGCACAAAAAAACCCCAGAAAAACAAAAACAAAACAAAACCAGACTGCAGTTCTTTGCCTCCCGCCTTGTTCAAAAAGCCAAAAGGCCAGTGACCAGTCAGTATAAATTAAGGCTAAAGGTCCTCTGGGAAACACCAGCTTTGCTTACACAGAATCATAGAATCATCATAGAATCGTTTAGGTTGGAAAAGACCATTAAGATCATTGAGTCCAACTGCAAAACCAACATTACGAAGTCCACTGGCTAAAACATGTACCTAAGCACCACATCTACATGACTTTTAAATATGTCCAGGGATGGTGATTCAACCACTTCCCTGGGCAGCCTGTTCCAGGGCTTCACAGCCCTTTCAGTTAGGGAATTTTTCCTAATATCCTATCCTCCCCTGGCACAACTTGAAGAAAATTCTCCAGTCCTATCAGCTGTTACTTGGGAGAATAGGCCAAGCCCCCTCACTACAACCTCCTTTCAGGTAGTTCTAGAGAGCTACAAGGTTTCCCCTCAGCTTCCTTTTCTCCAGGCTAAAAAACTCCATTTCCTTAANTTACTTAGCCTCTCAGACTTCTTTCCTGAAGTAAGTCCAGCCTTTCTGGACTCCCATGCCCTTCAGGACTGCCTCCCAAGGGACTCTGTCAATCAATCTCCTGAACAGCCCAAAATCTGCCCTGTGGCAGTCCAAGGTGGCAGTTCTGCTGCCACCCCCTCCTTAGTTCTCCAAAAAAATTGAAAACTCTATCATTTCATGATCACTATGCTCAAGACGGCCTTCAACCTTCACATCGCCCACAAGTCCTTCTCTATTCTCAAGCAACAGGTCCAGGAGGGTGCCTTGCCTAGTCGCTTCCCTCACCAGCTGTGTAAGTTATCTTCCACACAGTCCAGGAACCTCCAGGACTGTTTCCTCTCTGCTGTATTGTATATCCAGTAGACACCTGGGAAGTTGAAGTCCCCCACAAGAGCAAGGGGTAAAGATCTCCCAATTGCTTATAGAACATTTTATCTGCCTCTTGATCCTGGATGAGCAGTCTGTAACAGACTCCCACCATGATATCTGCCTTGTAGGCCCTCTCTCTGATTCTTACCCAGACTCAACCCTGTCATCACCATCACTAAATTGTAGACAATAGTGTGTGTTTTGAGGCAACACACATTGGGTGATTCATGCTGACTTCCCTTGAGAGGACAGGGCTGGTATTGCAATCATCAAGGTGGGTTTTTACGCTGGATGTGAAACAGCCCAGACCTGGGGGCCTTCACAGTCTTGTTCTCGCCATCTTGGTTGCTTTAGCAAACTTTCTTTGACCTCCCTCAGTCAGCTGCCCACTGTCCTTGCTCTTAAGAGAAGCAAGCCTAGCCTGGGTCGAAGGATCCCAAAACCTAAGAGCGAACCACAGCTCTGCGTTCTGCCCACTCCCCTGCTGCTGTCAAACGAAGCACATTTGTGCTGACCCACCAGTTTCAGGACTTCGCTGAACTGCAGCCTAAAACCATCTTCCCAAACCTTGCAGTACAGGCCTGGCACCTGGAGAGGAGCAAGGCTGGAGAAGCCTGGTTCCTCCCTCCCGGTGACATTATTTTCAGCAGCAAAGCTGCCAAGTAACAGCACTTGGGAATGAGGCCAGGTTTCCCACTGACTGGAGCAGGGAATCCCCACTGGACCAGCACCTTTTTGCACACAACCCTGCCTCTGAAATAAAACAGTTTGCTGCAATGACAGCATGGTCTTTGTAAGCGGCTGTTGACAAAAACTGGCCTTTTATTCCAATACCGAAAGGAGAAGTGAGTCAAGAGTGCCCTTAATCTTGTTAAGAGCTCAGAGAACTCCAAAGCATTAATTGGCCTGTCTAGACCAACTCCGTGTCTGGACGCTGTTATTGCAGCCTCTCTTGCAAATGTTGAAATTAGAGCATGGGACAACACAAAAACCATTTGATTTCCTTTCTTTACATTGCACCACCCTATGTCCTGCTTGCAGCCTTTTTTTTTTTTTTTTTTTCAGTTCTTAACAAAAAAGAACAAACTTTTGCATTTCTGTTGGTTCCTGTATGGCTAAGTTTCCATGCTTTATAGCTGCTGGGAAAAACCTAAGTCTGTGATTGCTTTACAAGGAAAATACATAAATATGATGCTAAAGGGTAAGCCTAGAACAGAAGGTGGTTGGTCAGCACAGCTGCCATGCTGACATTGTGCAACACAAACTCAAGTGATGAGCTCCACTGCACTTCAAGTTTATAACTTGAATATGGGTGAAATCTGAAGAAAGTCTCCAAATCCTAAAGCAGTTGTGACTGAGATAGGATTCCCCTCCAAGCCGTGGTCAGAGGGGACTCTTTCTGGAGCAGAGGATGCCTCGTGCTATCCGTGTGGACTGGTGCTTGCCAGGTGCAGTGCTGTAACATTGATGGGAAAAGTGAGGGTTTATCAGAAAGCAGATGACCATGCTGAAACCCACCAGCCCATGCGGAGTCCCTAGGCACCCCACCCTGCAGAAACCCCTGCTGCACCTGCACCATCCATCAACACCAAACACAGGGTGGCCATGGAATAAATTGATGCCTCTCCTTGCAGCAGAGCACTCAAGCCCAGGAAGATGTGTCCAGTGGGTTTGTCTCTAGTGGCAGTAGCATTGTCCTCCTCCAGAATCATCTGTCATCAGCCTAGGGGTGCCCAAAGGCTGTTAATGAGTGTCATACTTCTCAGAACTTCTCATAAGTCATTCCTGTGCTGCCAGGAGAAGAAACTGCATGGCAATAAACCAGAATTGTTTGGTTCCTAGTAATTAGCCATAAAGGTGGTAAACATTAACTACCCATGAGAATCATGTGACGCATACAGATGCTTAGCTCCTTCTCTCAGCTGAATGCTTTCTTGTTTCATCTGGAGGTTTCTGGAGGTGTGCTGTCTCGTGAATCCTCTAGGATATGACAGCACGCACAAGGAGAGGCTAAGTGTGCACCACAGGAAGGAAAAGCAGCAGCTACACCTCCCGGCATCATTAATCACTGTCACATCCTTCTCCCTCTAGCAGATTAAGGAGTCCACATGACATCACTGGCTGCAACAGCATTCACCTACACCTTCACTAGGTACACAACTACAGCTTGATTGGGAGGCATGAGGTCCACAAACAGCGCAGACAAGTAACTTGAAACACTTCAATGGTTAGAGGCCAGGTTCAGGCTGGTTATAGAGAAGGTGAAGAGTGAACCAGTGTTCCTCTCCCCATCAGGCACTGCCATAGCTATGGAGCATTCCAGAAGTGAAGGATGGCCTGTGCTGCACAGATCCACACCTGGTGGGGAAAGCCAAGATTTTGTCATCTTCTCACATCCTGCAGGCTGCCCAGGAGGAGGCTTCTAGTGCTCCTCTGCACTGATAGGCAAGATGTATGGTGCTAACAGATGCCTGAAACCATTTGCTGGCATTTGTGTGACCTGTGGCCAGGTGTACACTTGGGTACTATCTGCAAGGTGGTCACCCTGGTCATGTGGATGGACACACAAGCCCCACATATGCATTAGCCAAGCAGCTGTGAAAGTCTTATAGAATAGATGACACAAGGCACTAGCATGTACGTAACACCATTTACAGGATCTTTTCGGACTAGATTTAGTGTTGGCTTGAGATGGCCAATGGATAAGTCAGACCAGAAGGGAGGCTTCTCCGTCCTGGGGCTCTGGCTGTGTGGTTCCTCAGGCCTTCCATTCATTGCGTGAATCACAGCCACCTTCAAGCACGTGGAAGAGACAAGTGAGCAGATGCATGTCTCATGAGGCAGCCAGCTAGTGTTGTTACTTCCTGTCTGCTTTAGGGCATCTCAGCACAAGACAAGCCCTCAACTTGTTTTGATCTGGCTAGCAATTTTTGTTGCCCTGGTTTTCAAATGCTTTATTACAGGCACCTTCACAGAGACTAAGTTTTTCCAGGATGTGGTGACCATGTTCCCATCCACCCCTGTATTCTAAAATCGGTCGCAGTTGGATGCTGCACAATTTGCACATCAGAAATACAATTGCTTTGAAAACTGGCAGCTGGAGAACCTCTGCATTGCAAACACAGGCTCTTCAGGATCATCTGTTCAGGCACAGAAATGCAATTGCATATGTACTTTTGGAAACTGAAGCTTGTGCACATCTCCCTTTAATGTATGTTTTTTATTCTTAGCTCACATATATCACACAACCATCCCCTGGCCTGTGCAAGCATCAAGAGATGGGGTACTCTCATTCTTGGGTAAGAAAGCAATACACAGATGCCCTACGAATTGCAGAGACAACCATTTTGAAAATCCTATCAACTCTCCAGATATGGGTGCAAGGGCAGAAAATGGTGCTGAGGCGATGCTGTAGTGCTCTGAGGTCCAAGCTGCAGGAGGCATGTGATACCATCCCAGGGATAAAATGAAGTGGAGGCCCTGAGATGTCTTAGGATAGGGGCCCAAAGCCAGCACGCCCCTTTCTTTCCACCATTTTTCCTCCACGCTGCTGCTGGCTCCTCACTGTGCCTGCTAAAATCCCTCCAGACACCAGGTCAGCCCATTGGAGTGTCCTGAGCAGAGCACAAAAGGATACTACATTTGCCCTTCTGAAGCTAGTGAAGATGACCCAATGCCCAACATCTGTTCTGGTTCTTTGGGGCGGTCGTTTCCCACAGAGAGCACCACAGTGGTCTTCTGAGCTTAGGAACCCCGGGGCTGAATTTGTCTCTGTGGTGGTCCAGGGAAAGTGCAACACTGGAGGGACACGGGGCATGTGAGCCCCACATCCTCCTGATAAGGCCCTGAATCACTTTCTGGCTGCAGTGTACAAACTGTACAAACTCAATCAGTTTAAAATCTGCCCTGGTAAATGCATCACTAATGAAGGTCAAAGTCTCCAGTCATCTCTGTGGCTTATGCTGAAGAAATGCCTAGAGGCCAAATATCTGGGTCCCTCAGCCTGTAAGTTGTAGAGGTAGTTGGAGGCGTGTGAAGCAGATTCAGAACTAAACAGAAATGCAGTATTTTCCCTCCAGATGAAGAGAAACAGAGCATACTGAGGACAGGGAGGAATAATATCATGAGAGGTCAGGAATGAAGAAAAAAGCAAGCGAGGAGGGGAAAGCTTGAAGAGTAAGAAAGATAAACACAGCAAAACAGCTTTGGGTATCAGGTACACAAAAGCAAAGTTTGTCATTGGTACCAATTTGCAATACGAATGTGATGCAAAGCAAGACAAAGAGTGGAACCTCCGCTTTACCCACACCACTTCTCACATGCTGCTTCCCGCAAGCAGTGCAGCCTGCCTCAGCAGGCTGCCAGAAGGCATCAAACCAGTAAATGTTTGCCCAGGAGATCAGACTCAAGCTGGATGTGAGGACATCTGAATGGCCACAGTCAGAGTAAACACTTAGTGAAACCACAGGAGCCTGCCTCCGATGTGTATGGATATTTTTTTTCTGCCTGTTACTGAGCTTTTAAAAGGCAGCTAAGCATAACTACAACTTGCAGCTTCTTCACAGAACTTTATAAACTACCCGGGCATGATGATCCTGCATGCGGCTTTTACACAGATGTGCACAAATCACTTCATTAATGACAGACCAACCCTGTGTAATTTTCATAGAACTCGGATTTTAACGAAGCAATTCAAGAGGGCTCAGCAGACTGAACTGGCGGATGATGAGCAGGACCTGCCAGTCCTTGGGAAGGCCTTGCTGATTTCCTGGAAACTCTCTGATAAACAGGGTCCTAGCCACATGACAAAGGGTGAGAGGCATACATCAGGCATTTCCAGGTACTCATCTCATTACAGACAAACTCCGAATGAAAAGCACTGGGCTGATTTCCTGATGCATTTTTATGTGGCAAGGTTTTGGAAGTTGAGGGGCTACAGAGGGAGCTTCTAAGAAGATTCCAGATGCTTCCCCTATGTCTGATAAAGCCAATGCCAGCTAGCTTGTCCTGACCTGACAGCGTTTGCCTATAACCAGGCAAACCCAGCACATATCCTCCCCCAGACAAAAATGTTGTGAAAATTCAGATGCCCCCAAGAAGGCAAAAATCTCTCACTGTCTCACCTCCAGGAGTCTCTTGGTGCAGCCCTGATGTTCCACTCTGCAGACACCCAGCAAAAGAACAGCAACTGCAAAGTGCAAAAATTTAAGCTTCATGCTTTGGTGAGGCCTTGAACTTTTCTTTTCCTCTTTGGCCGCTGCTGCCATCCAGCACAAGCATCTTGCAATACTGTTGGGCCTTTACCGTCCTGCCCCACAAAAGGTCTTGTTCCCCTGTCACCATGGGGGATGTGGGGTGCAGACAGATCTAACAGCATCCCCTATGAAAAATGCAGGGCCCTCTAGGAAAAACAGAGTTCTTTAGAACCCCCCTAGGAAAAATTCAAGTCTGCTTGCTCTGGCCCTCTCTGCTCCCCAAGGAGCTCCTCAAGGGAGGCTGTGGGCTTGGAGGAGGTGACTGAAAATCTCATGATAAGTTTGAGATATTTAAGGCAATCACACACAAGTATGAGTCTCAGCTAGACACCTAAAGTGCCTTGATGCTGGAGGGTGTGGTTAAGTGTCCCCATGTTTGCAATACTTTCCTTTCTGGAGACCCAGAGCATGCCATAAACCCAGGTTAGCTCACAGAAAGTTTCTTGAAAAAGAAACAAGTAAGTTCCTTCTAATACCAGGCCTCAAACTACCAGCTTCATCACTCTGGAGCATTTTGAGATTCCTTTCTCCAAAGAACTTAGTAAAAATTGAGCAATAATGAGTGGGAGGGCAGTAACACATGTTTTTTCTTGGCTCTCAGGAAAAAGTGCCTGGCTAACCAATATGTCCCCTTGGTAAGAAGAGATGAGTTGTGGCCAAGGTCCTTGTCCTCCTTTTTTTTTTTTCCCTCAGCCTCTCCACTCATCTTTTAACCAGATATACTATGCCAACTGTTCAAAAGAGTCTGGGTAATTACGTCGGTAGTATGTCATCTTCGGAGAGAGAAACATGTTTGCTCCATGACTTAAGCTGGCACAACACCAAGCACACCTATCTAATTATTAAATATTTACTGCACCTTTAATAGGTCAGTTACAAGCAAAATGTTCCAGAAAAGCAGGCTGGAAGGAAAGGGAAAGTACAATTAAAGGCTGCTGCTTTGTTGCAGGTGCAACACTTCTAATTTCCATTATAAGGAATTGGCAAATAACCTAGCCTTGCTAGGATAAAATCTGATGCAGCTGTGCCTGGAGTTGTGCCTTTAGCAGCCTCCTCATTTCTGCAGCTCTCTGCACCATTGCTTAATATTGGACGTGGCTGACCATCTGTGCCACGGTTGTAGTAGTAATTTCCCTGTAGCTGTCCCTTTTAGTGCATCAGACATTTGAGAGTTCAAGTGACTTAATAGTGATTTGAGGAGACAGAAGTTTGTCTTAGATATGCTCATGGGAGCTTGGAGGGGTTGACCGGTGAGAAGTTAGCACAAATTGCTGGATCCGTGTCTCTTTTCATTTGTTCTTCCTCTTTTTAACCCCTCAGTTTCAGGTTTCCTCATTCTCCATCATATACCTATGTGGAAATGGAACATGAGTGACTACTGTGTGCCAGAGCCCAAAGCCTGCAAGAGATGGCTTTACATTGGTGAACGCTTTGCAGTGCCGCCCTTGGGATGTCCAGCTGCAGACCCCCAGCCTACCTCAAGTCTCACTGCTCAATGGGGTTTCCTTCACCCATTAAAATGCACGGGTTCACAAAGCAGGAAAGACAAAAGCAAGCCCTGGAAAGTACATCCAGGTTTCCAGACCCCAGCAGGTTTGCTATCCCTTGGCTGCCAACAAGTAAACACAGCTGGAAAGCCACCGGCATAGGCACTTATGGGGCTGCAGGAGCATCACCCTGTGACCACAGGCCACAGCTCCGGCTCATTCTTCCGGATGGGTGCCGCAATTTAAGCCCTAACTAATTGGTCATCTTCCAGGGATCACTGCTGTCCACCTTTCCCACCCTGCTCTCCCAGCCGCTTGGAGAGAACCAAAAATGTAGTTTTTTCAGCCTTCCAAACCTGCTGTGAACCTGACCCTGAGCGTGCTGAAGTTCACCACTGGCTCCAGGCGAAGCCCTTCCCTGCTCCTGGTGCATGTTGCACTCACCTAACAAATGACAGAATTCAGGATAAGCAGAGTTTTATAAAAAAATGGATGGCTTCTGTCACAGTAGCTTTAAAGATGATTAGAAGAGGTCAATTTTTCATTGAATACCTACCTGTATGTTTGTGAGGGTCACGGCACGGGCTCTACAAAAATACAGCCCTTTTTACTGGCCTATGCCTATGTGGTGCTGATTAATTCACTTGAGGGCACCTAAACTTAGACCTGTCAACTTTCTTTCCCACAGTCTTTCCACACACAAAAGGAGTGTAGCAATTCACTCTTACTGTGCATGGTTGGCATGACCATTCATCAGTGTCTCCAGCACCTCTGAAAGAGAAACTGTCTAAGGACTGATTTTTGAAGCCTCCACTGCACTTCTACTCTGTCCTTCTTCAAGCCACATTCTCTGATTTTAAGGAACAAGCAAAACCATGTTCCTGAAGGCCGAAGACGTGTCTTTAAAAGTGCTTCCTGGTTCCCCGCCAAATTTGCCAAGAGCCATCTATTGGCTCATCATCCTACCAAGTGACTTCTGGGTATGACACAGCATATAGCAATCTGCCGAAGCACAAAATTAGTTTCATTTCCAACTTCCCCACAGCTGACTTGCATATTTTAACAGACACGTTCCCTCTCTGGTGGCCCAGGGCAGAGAAGTATCTTGGACTTACGGCCGTGAGGAAGGTGGGTGGGAGTGAGGGTACATGCAAAGCAAAGAGACTCTCTGCATGAGACAGCTACTGCACTGCTGGGTTAAAAAATGAGATATTCCATAGTTTAAACAAGAACAACAAAAAAGACAAAATTAGTATGAAAACAGGGTGTGTTTTCTGGATGTGTGCAATTTTTCCCCAGCCAGATGACTCACATTCCTCTCTATGTTTTTTCTTACATACTGGCATGATATTAAATAGTACTCTCTAAGAATCAAGCACAGATCACATACATTACTGTCCAGTTACTTTAGGTATTCATGCAACAATCCCATACCCATATTTCAGACTTCAAATGGCTGTGTGCCTCAGCCTGTACTTGTCTGTACGCACACTAGGAAGCAAATGGCTGCAGATGGGTTCTGAGGACTTGGGGCATGTAGTCACCTCTCCTCCTAGTTCACAAAGGGTTTATCCATCCACGCTCGCCTACAGCAAGCAGCACTAAGGAATTTAGTATCTGGGTGAGTTGTTTCCTTCCTTTGCTTGCACTAGCCTTTGAGAAAGCCACGTCACGGTGAGTTGAGCTGGGGTGTTCAGGAGCTGTGTTCTGAAGGCAGTCTGTGTTCCTCTGACGTTTTATCCTGCCAGGCAGCAGGTTTCAAAGCAAGGTGCCTTGGCCAATAAGGTTTTCCTCCTTGCCTTCTCCTGAGCCAGCCACAGCAGCTGGGCGTGCACAAAGCAACACAGGGCATATGCACTAGCTTCCTCTGTCTGCCACAGGGGTCTACAGACACAAGGGCAGCAACAACCAGCTGGAGAAAAAGCAAAAGACAGTAGGAGCTACCAAGCCCATAGACATCCCAGCTCCTCTGGTGCTGCCATGAAAGAAAAAAGGAGATGTTCATGGCACGGGACCTGCTGGGGAAGGAGCATGGAGAGCAGCACCCAAAGTGCTTCGGTTAAGTAAAACCAGATCTGGAAAGGACTAGGCAGGAGGCAGCCCACCATGGTGGACACAAAAGGTGCACTCGGAGCCAGGGAGAAGTCCAAAGGCAGTGGCACCACAGGGTCAGAAAAGATCTAGTAGTTGTTTTGGTTCTGCTACTGAAGTAAGCCACACACTTAAAATGAGCTTCCAAAATAAAAAATGACTTAGTACAAATTTCCAACCTAAGAGGTCTCCAGCACAAACCTCATGGGGCAAGCTCTGAGGCTGTGAGGGGTGTTACCAGTTTTTCAGTGTCCACCACAAAGTAAAACACATCATGTTGGGATGGGCTGGTACCTGTATAGAAGCCACACTGTCTTTTGTTTTCTTTTTTTATGAGGAGGCATCCTTTTATCCAGGACCTCCACCAAGTCTTCCTGTCCTCTGCTCAGCTGCATCCCAGAGCAAACCTTCAACAGGCAGGTAACCTGGTTCCTTAAAGCCTGCAGAAATACTCTACTCACAGTGCACCCAGCACCAAGCACCCCAAAACCTAGCATCACCTTTCCTGTGCCCCACATAGTGGGAGTTGGAAGCAGGGACTCTACACTCCCAAGATGAAACCCTACCAGCCCAGCAGAAGGGCAGGAGGGCCACAACAGCCCCATTTTGCACTCCTGCACTCCGAGGGGGCAGGTAGCAGGGCAGCGGTGTGCAGTACAATAAAGAACCTCTCCAAAACACAGAGATGTAAATTAGCTGAACAGAATTTTTTCACGACGGACTCCCCCTCAGCTGGAAAAGCCAGAAGGAATTTTCTGTGAGGACTGCTTCTGGCCCTGGCTGACTCTATCCATGAGGCGAACACACAAGATGCTCACAATGCCTCCACTTGCCTACGTTGATTTCAGTGCTTACCAGCGGCCAAGCACCGCTCATGTCAGTGAGTACTTTAGTGTGACTGGAGAAGCAGAGCTGCTGCCCTGTGCTTCTGAGGAGGAGACAAAGAAGAAGAAAAATACAAAAACATTAAGGGAGAAAAAAAAAGAGTAAAAGGACTCCAGCGATTTCTTCCTCCACTCTGGCCTTTCCCTTGCCTTGCCCTGCACCATGGGTAGCACCAGCCCTCCTCCTCCTCCTCGATTCACAGATTGCTAGGGATTGGAAGGGATGTCGAAAGCTCATCCAGTCCAATCCCCCCATTGCTGGAGCAGAATCACCCAGACCAAGTCCCACAGGAACTCGTCCAGGTGGGTTTGAAACGTCTGCAGAGAAGGAGCCTCCACAACCCCCCTGGGCAGCCTGGGCCAGGCTCTGCCACCCTCACTGCAAACAAGTTTTTTTCTCACATTTAAGTGGAACCTCCCGTGTTCTAGTTTGCACCTGTTACCCCTAATCCTGTCATTTGGTGCCATCGAGAAGAGTCTGGGCACCGCGTTAGACAGCCTGGGATGAGGAGAAGGAGAGGGAGAAGGA